>CAHIKZ030000624.1:2997500-3112500 GCA_903632075.3 Acanthosepion pharaonis
ATTTTTAATATAAGTTAGTTTTGGGTTTTTGTAGCCACTCCCTTTTAGAGCTTTATTATAGGAATTGATATGCTCATCGAATATCTTGTCATTTGCTGAATTTGTACTTATTCTTTTTCGGATAGATAACGGTATATACTTAATTATAGATGGGGGGGGGTGATTTGATTTAGGGTGTATATATAAAGGATTGGTATTGGGTTTTTTATAAGGCGTGTATGTATTTTTCTTTAAATCTAATGTTATATCCAGGAAGTTCACTTTTTTTTAATTTAGTGCTAACCGTAATTTTAAGCCCATGCTTTTAAATTCTTTATAAATACCTTTCTAATTTTATCTATTTTGAAGTCAGTAGAGTTTCTAATAACCATAAGCCCATCATCTCTGTACAAACCAATGTCAGTTATATTAATATCACGGTGCGCTGTAAGGTTGTATAATATAAAAAGACCTATGAGACTGCAAAACTAGGTATGCTGTAAGTATTATACCAGTATTACCATTATTATAATAGTGGTTCTAGGATTCATTCAATACTAGAATTCATTTAATTCATTAAAATAATTTTAAATATTTTTTTTTCATCGTTTTTAATATAATATATTTATTATAATTTTTTGCTTTTAATAAATAATAAGTTTGGACCAAACAATTTGAACATTTCAGGTATTGATAAGTTTATTATTGATATGTTTGTTATTGATATATTATTATTAATATCTTTGTATAATCATTATAATATATTTTGCGCGCTCGTTTTTTATTTCCATTACTGTATACCTCATTTTGCACCCCCTATATATATATATATATATATATATATATATATATATATATATATATATATATATATATGCATGTATGTGTACGTATATTTGTTGATGGACCAGCCCTGAAATTAAACTCTCAAATGTGACTACTGTTTGAGGTGACAAGAAAAAAATGGAAAGTTATTAGAGTGGGGTAGAAACAAAGTTAGAGGTCAGAGGATTTTCGGCTTTGTGATTGGTCCAGCGGAAGATACCACCATCACCACTCAAGATCTCTCTCTCTCTCTCCCACTCTTTTTCTTTCACTTTTTCTTTCTTTCTATTTTCCTAATTTATATTATAATACATTTAATAATATTTTTATTTTTTAATAAATAATAATAATAAATGTTTTGTAGATAAAATGGAGAGTGTAAATGACGGAAACAAACTGTTTGAATATTTGAGGGATTGATATGTTTATTCTTGAAATGTTTGTATAATCAATATCTTTCGTGCACACATTTTGTTTTTCATTGCTATATAGCCTCTAGATTTTGAAGAATCTCCTAAAATTGAAGGTTGTGAATATTTTCCAAAACTCGTTTATTACCAGACTTCGGGCAAGAATGAATTTCTTTTCCTGAAGGGTTTTATCATATATTCAATAACAACAAAAGATGATAATAATGAAATTAACCCGTTCTGCATAAAGTTTCCTTAAAATTTTAACACTTTTTGCATAATGTTGGATTTTAATTTTCGATAGCTCCACGCTCTTTCTAAAAAAATGGACGCCATGCACTGATGGGTTAAATTGTCTTAGCATCCTAAATGTATATATATATAGTAATGATAAATTTTTGTATATATATATATATATATATATATATATATATATATATATATATATATATATATATATATATATATATATATATATATATGCTTTCTGCATTCTGTTGAAGTTTCTTCTAGACTCGATGAATTGCTTAATTATGATATATATAAAATAAAAGTTAAGCGATTGATTAATCATGATATATATATATATATATATATATATATATATATATATATACGATACGACGCGACGCAAGCGTCTATAACAACTGTACCGGTGACGATGAGGTAAGGAATTAGAATCGATATAGCGCCGTTCTTCACAAATTCCCTGGTGTAACTCATCCGCATTTCCCTTACCCATAGGACTGTTCTGAGCCACTCCACCCAGAGCATTAGAAGCTGATTCAAGCAAGGATATACAAGTGATCGAAATTAAGAAGGATTTGAGATAATCATAATTAAGTAATTTACCAAGTCTAGAAGAAACCTCAACAGAATGCAGTATATATATATATATATATATATATATATATATATATATATATAGTTTTTTAACTATGCACAGATACAGATAATTTTGTTGAGAATAATAATGATAATTTCTATTTTCAGATTATTGTCCAGGAAGCGGTCGAATCTACGCCACAGCGACTAGAGCGAGCGGAAGTGGTGGTCTCGTTTTGACTCTCTTTAGTATAATGCTTTTATACATGCATAACTAAGGCGTTGACCTATCTGGTCATCAGTAAATACATTTTTCTCTAAACATCATCTCTTACTCTTTTTATTTGCATACACGCACTCATTTATAAATATATAGAAATACAAGCATATATTTTGTATATGGTGTCTTCTTTATGTGCCGTGTCCTTTCAGGACGTAGGCGATCATGGTTCTCCACAATTTCCTGTTCTTCGTAGCTCTTAATAAATTTTGTCTTTTTGTTTCACCTAAACCTTGCTCCGTCATTTATTTACTCAAGCTTCAACGTCCTGAGGGAACATGGCACATAAAGGTAGAAAAGCGTTATCGTTATACGTTGAAGATGTGGATTAAATTCGAAAAATATGGAACAAGAAGAAGAAAACCCCTAGTAAATGTAACATGTGTCGTTATTTATAAAATAGTACATTTAAAAATGATTTCAGTTTAAATGTTCAATTTAAAAAAAAACAAAAAAAACAAGAAAGTTTATGACACAAGGCCACTGTTTGAGAAAGTCATGGGAGGTGGTTGGCATTTATATTAGCTATCACGTTGATAATGGCGGCCTTCAACGAGTCATTACTATTGTAGGGACGCTGGTAAGTCCCCTTCTTAACGAGACGCCGGACATAGTTGTAGTTAAGAGAATTCAAGTCTACAGAAGTTCATATGTTATGAAGGTTACATTTTTAAAATCATTTCAGCCTAAGATAGGCGATAATGCAACCATATAATATCGCACATTGAGAGCTGGTGTTAATAAAATAGTCCTCGATGTAGAAAGGTACTGATTCAAAACTGACTGTCACATGGTTTTAATTTAATTTTTTTTACATTAATTTATATTTATTTTAATTTAGAATACCTAAAAAAAAAAAAAAACCCCGCTAAATAATATGGACGACTCTACTCTTATAGTCTGGTATATATATATATATATATATATATATATATATATATATATATATATATATATATATCACAATTTAAATTATGTAACGGTCAGTTTTTTTTAATCAACGCCTGAAGATTGCCTTGTGCATGAATGTCAGATTTGTCCTAACGGCGAGAGAAAATGTATATTTATCGTTAATGTACAGGGTGCGATTGATAAATTGTCGACATATTATATTTTTAGTTTCACACATGCGCTTTGTTTGCTTTTGATTTTGTCGACTGTACAGTATAGTAGGGTCAGTTGGGCACCATCTGTGAGAAAAAGACTACCATGACACAAGTCACCCTACCAGGAATTAGGAAATGGCATGATATACTGCTTGGCATTCGCGCCGGAAGCTCCAATACGAACGTTTCAGAGTGTTTGAGTACAGTAGAGAGGATTCGGAAAGAGTTGGATGAGTTTAATGGTGATTACAAAGATGTTTGGGTTGATCACTAGTGATGGCGACGTTTTGCCTTCATTCATCTTCCTACAGAGCCTCGGGCTCAATTTGCAGGCCTACATCAAGTGCCTTGAGGAGGTCATGCTGCCCTGGGTCAATTGTGTGGCTGCTGGAAGACTCTGTCTGACTGACAACGGAACTCTGAGCCATGCCAAACGAGCCGGAGAACCAAACCATGGCTGTCTGACAATTTCTGCGACCACATCACCTAAACCCTTGATTATTACGGGTGGAACGCAGTTGAGCGAGAGACCAACTAAACTCCTTGTAACACTAAAGAGGAACTGAAGGCAAAGATTATGGCAGCATTCACCAACTTAAACAAGGACACCGTCCAGAAGAGATGCATGAGATTCCGAAGTCATATGGAGGCCGTGGTTGAAGCCAATGCCAATTTTATTGAATAAGTTTACTCTTTAGTATTTCAAGATATTTTTGTATAATTTTGGTAAATATGTCTGTAAAATTGAGATGTCAGCATTACTTTCATTTTTGCGTAATTTATACGACAATTTATCCATCGCACCTGCTCTCTCTCTGTGTGTATATATATATATATGCATATACATATACATACATACATACATATATATATATATATATATATATATATATATATATATATATATATATATATATGTATGTACATATATATATATATATATATATATATATATATATATATATCGGTGTTCGTGAATGTACTAACAATTACGCAATGAACACACATAAATATATAAGTATATGCGTATCTCTATAGAAGTTACGCAACTTTGCAGATAATAGGATTTATCCGTGTATGCCTATATGTGTGTATTTGTGTACACATGTAAATATGGACTGAGAGTGATGTAAAAACATAATTTGGCTGGATAAATAAAATATAAAATAATAATTAAAATAAAGATAAATAAAGTATACGTTTTTATATAGGAAAATCAAAATCAAAGCCAGACACGAAAATATCTATAATCTTCGTCAGCAGCAGTTAAATAACCCCGAAGAAAATATTCATTTAATTCCTTCCGCTTCGACAAACTAAAGTCTAAAGAATTCACCAATATGAAAAAAATAAAAAAATAAAAAATAATGACAGAGATTGTTTATCCTTTCAGTATAAGCAAACGCTTGGGTATAAGTTGTAGTAAAATTTTGAATCTATTACCAAACTCATCCGATTCAACTAGCTTCTATTACTGCTTCAGTTCACATGTCCAATTTAGAAAAAACTGGAACGTTTATGACATAAGATCACCGTTTGAGGTAGTTTCGGAAGCAACTACGTGTCCGACCAGGTGGCTGTCGTCCATATTGGCCATCACATCCACAATGGCGGCCTTCAGCAAGTCATTATTATTACAGGGCTGCTCGACGAGACGCCAGACATAGTAGTAGTCCAAAGGATTCAAATCTGTAAACTTAGAAGTTCATATATTGAAGGTTACATTTTTTAATCTTAACTAGTTCCCATATATATCATAGAGGAAAGTAATATTTATTTTGTTTTAATATAAAAATGTGGCACAAGGCCAAAATGGAGAATAGGGGAAGGCTGGTCTTCAATCTGTCTTATCTTAAACTTAGCTAGCCACAGTTACTGATCCAAACATACCACAGTATTCCTTACACCAAAACAATAAACTCTTACCATTCTTACTACAGCCACCATGATACCTCATAATTTCTATTAAGTCCTAGCTAGTCCCCGTATGTACAATTTTTGTCTGGTTCATAAAAACTACAATTTTAACAAGAGGAAAGCTCATTAGAGCAATTATTATGGAAATATTTATAGGAAATTTCAAAATAAAATATTTCTTTTACTGCTATTTTGTTAAAAAATCCAAAATAGCGTACCAACCATAGCCTTTTTACTTCATGTATGTCTCGTAGGTATTTACTAAACTTGGTTTAGTCTGGTATAAGGCCACAATTTTGGGGCCCCCTTACTGATCGATTCAGTGTTGTATTGGACCAAAATACTTTTTTTTGTTTTTGAAATTAAGTTTATTTACATATTTACCGTTTTGTTACACTACTCCGCCAAGCAACTTTTTAATTCCTTTCTGGAAAATAAAATGCTCGAGCTGGCTTTTGAAGTCTAACCGAGAACTGATTTCTTTTTTTCATTAAGAGAATTCTTCAAAGATTGGAATAAATAATGAGTCGGAGGTCTAATATCAGATGAATACAATGAATGAGTGAAAACTTTTCAGTTAAACAGTAGTAATTTCTTCGGTTTTCTAGTAAAGCTGTTGTGTCGGAAACCTACCACTCCTCTTGAAGATGAACTTGTCTGCGTCTGTGAACAAAGACTTTAAATCGTGGCATGTCAGTTGACATGGGGAAGATAGATAGACAGAGAAGTTCTTAGCTGAGCTAGTTATTGACTACTCAGGCGATTTCTGTACCTATTTACCAACCTATTAAAACCCTTTTTTATTGTTACGTGTTATTTGGCGTTTGTCTCTACTAACCCCAAATTAACATCATAACAAAAGCCTTTGGTCAGCGTAATCCTAATGGAATATGACAATTTTCCCCGGTGTTATTCATTTATTGGTGCTTTCAATTAGTCTAATTAAGGGTTTTTTTAATGCTATGTTCCTTCAGGGTGTAGGCCATCATGGCACAGATTCCTTTTGAATTACTATCTATGAATTACTATGCATTCTTGTGAAACATTACGGCGGCTGCCTATAATTCAAGATTTTCCTTCTTATCCAATCAAGGCTAGAGAGACTAGTTTATCTGGCTGTGTAACCCGTAAACAGGAGGCCTAAAAGATTTCGTGCCTTTCTCAAGAGAATTGATGCTAAAGTGGACGCACCAGACAAGTCCGGAATTTGGGCCCGGTTCGTCGATTTCACTTTCCGCGTTGATATCTGTTACATTTTTAATATAATGCTTTAAAAACTGTGTTTTGTATTTTTGTAAATATTTTAATGCAGGACCTTCTTATTTCTTTTAATTTTGATATTTTGATACTGAATAGATTTGCCAATAAAATCCTCTCCTGTGGTACACCCATTTCTTGTATCCTTGGGTTAGATAGTGTCTTCCCAATTCTTGTTTTAAAACTCCTATAAGTTTAAAAATTTTAAAATAAAATTGGCATTCTGCTTGCTAATACAAGTTCTTTTAAATCCCTAATGATTCCATGTTTCCAGGCTTTGTCATAAGGGATTTTTCTAAATCAAATCAAAATTGCTAGAAGGTGCTTCTTATTTACATTATACGGACTATTGTCCTCATCTTTGTCGCCATATTTATAACAACGTTTCAGCCGTTGTACGCTCCAGCCTTCTTCAGGTGGTTGGAATGTCGAACTGAACCCCTTATTTCATTCACTGGGGTAGACTCTTCTAGTTCCACGTGCCATGTTTTAATAGATGTCAGTTATCAGTTATCTCCTGTTAATTCCCTGTTGAAAGTTCTCCACTGACTTAACTGGGTATTGAACTCACACTTTTTTAAATTTTGTTTTTTTGGTATAGGATATAAAAAATATTGTTCCAAATATTATGCCAGATATTGTTGCAAAATATTATGCCAGATATTGTTGCTTCTTGCTAGAGGTTAGCAAAGTTACTCGTGATCCATGTAGTATTGAAAATTTGAAGTAGGTATCGATGGGATATTCTAGGTAGGTACTTTTGAAATTGATAATGTATCTCATCTGGGCCTACAGCTGTATCATGGGTCTTTTAAGAGAGTCAAAGCGCTCCACTATTGAGAAAGCTTTGTTGTAGTCTTAAATCTGGAATTTAATATTTACTTTTTCTTCATTTACTTTGGTGTTTATAAATCTTTTGTTTGCGTTTTGGGGTGAGGAATTCTATTCAAAACATTCTGTTAAAATGTTGGTGATATCTTGTTTATTTGTGATTTTTATATTGTTTTGGTTAATATGTTGTAATGGGGGGTGTCTAGACTTAGTCACGACAAACAGAGAATCGAAACGATTAAAGTGAGAAGATGCCAGACGAAGGGGCATACGTATTTAAAATTTTTTCCGAGTGCTATGCACTGTCAACAGATTGACACCCAAACACTCTGAAATGTTCATATTTGAGCTCCCGGAATGAATGCCAAGCAGTACAGCATGTCCTTTCCAAATTTCTGGTGGAATGAACTGAGTCATGATATATTTTTCACGGGCGGTGGTTAATTGCCCCTTTATGTGATGCAAGCGAAAATAAATCAAAAACAACGCGCATGCGCCGAAATTAAAAATGTAACATTTTGACAATATATACATCTCACCCAGTATAGATTGATAATTCATAAGAATGAAACAAAACTCTCTCCACATTCCCCTATTTCGGCCATGTGCCACATTTCTGTTATTAGAGAATAAATATCCATAATGATTTACAGGCAAAATCAAGGTGTTTTGTCTACTTTTTCAACGTTAAACACGCTAGCTTCAAAATATGAATAACTCTTTGGAAACATTAGAAAATCAATTAAATTATTGAAAATCGATATGCAATGAATCAAAATGTATTGATTTTAAGTAGTTTCATTAGTTTTAACAAAGTGATATTACGAATTTTAAGTTTTATTTAGTTTTGAAATATATACTGATGTACATGCAAAATCAACCTGTTTTGACTACTTTTTTTCAACGTTAAACACGCTAGCTTCAAAATATTAATAACTCTTTGGAAACATTAGAAAATCAATGAAATTATTGAAAATCGATATGCAATCAATCAAAATGTATTGATTTTAACTATTTTGATAAGTTTTGACAAAGTGATATTACATATTTTAAGTTTTACTGCGAGTCTTGAAATACATGCAAAATCAACCTGTTTTGACTACTTTTTCAACATTAAACACATTTTCAAAATATATATATATATATATATATATATATATATATATATATATATCACATATATATATATATATATATATATATATATATATATATATATATATATAGAGAGAGATATATATATATATATATATATATATATATATATATATATATATATATATATATATATATATATATACAGATATGTATTGTCTCTAGATATATATATTAACGTTTTTGTTTTATTCTTATGATTTATTAACCCTGATATTTAATCTATACAGGGTGCGATGTATAAATTGTCACAATTTTACCTTTTTAATTTCGCGTATGCGCTTTGTTTTTGATTTTTTTTCGCTTGCAGCACATATTAGGCTCAATTATATACCGCCCGTGAAGAAATATATCATGACTCAGTTTATTCCACCAGAAAATTTATAAAGGACATGCTGTACTTCTTGGCATTCGCACCGGGAGCTCTTCGTTTTTTGAACATTTCAGAGTGTTTTGGCAGTCAATCTGATTACAGTGCGGAAGTGCACTCGGAAAAAAAGTTTTAGAGTCTAATGGTGAATATGCACGGCGTAGATAATATCACTTTGTCAAATCTTATGAAACTAATTAAAATCAATACATTTTGATTGATTGGATTTCGATTTTATATAATTTCATTGATTTTCTAATGTTTCCAAAGAGTTATTTATATTTTGAAGCTAGCGTGTTTAACGTTGAAAAAGTAGTCAAAACAACTGTAAATAAATATGGATATTTATTCTCTAATAACAGAAATGTGGCACATGGCCGAAATAGGGGAATGTGGAGAGTACGGTCTTCTTCTGTCTTAAATATAACTTAGCTAGTCGCAGACACTGACACAATCATACGAATAATATTTCTTACACCAAAAAAAACACATTCATACATATCTTTCAACCTACAAACACCAAATCGTCTCTATGAAAAAACTAAGTAATCCCCATATATACAATTAAAAGTCTCTCTTTTTATATAACAATAATTCTAAAATTAACCCCAAATGTTTATTTACAATAAGAGCACAATCTATTTACAAGTAACTAAAGAAAATATTATTAGTAATAAACACCCCACAATCACTTAATATGGCAGAAATACCAGTTCACTGGCTGAAATCAATGCGGGACTATAATAGAATAAATCATTCATTCATCTCAACGCACACACACTAACACGCACTCATTCAAACACAACAACAAATACGAAAAACATTCAGGCGAATCGAAAGTCGCCCCGCATCCACTGACCACCTAAAGTGGAGGGGGATGGTAATTAAACTTGAAGAAAAAAAATAGGGACAGCAATAAAAGTGACCAATGAGCATACATACTCTAGCTAAGTTAACTAAATAAAAGAAACTAAAACATCAACAAATTAACCTAAACTAGCCTAGTTTCTGGATGGATTGCACTAGTTCAACCCAGGAAAAGCAATGTCCTAATGCCTAACCGGCATCAAAATGCCACTCAATGTCATCCCCATTCACAAGACACAAACGCGCAAGATGCACACACCTTTTGCTGAATTCTGATGAAGAGAGCCGCTGCCTTTCCGTCCTAATCTTGACTTTAAGCAGATGTAAGTACAAGATCAGTTGGGAAGAGGTGAACTTCTCGCCTCCATAGAATCCCTTCTGTCGCGTCGTCCAAATCACGACTCTCATAACCCTAGCAAGCAGTGGAACACATATTATTCAGCCTTCGTCATCGGCGGTGCCACATTGCTACAAACGGAAGAGGCTTGAAGGACAAACAACTTTCCCTGCAGCATGACGACCATGAGGCCTTCAACAAACTTGCACAACGGCACTACCAGGCTGCACTGAAAGAATGCGTGACACAGGGTCTCGACCTCTCCAACAGAGCGACGGCAGTTTGGAGAATTTTCCAAGCCAGCTTTTGGCGACCCAGCGGGCCCCAGGTATCACCAAGTCAGGTGAGTGATGCCGCATCGTTAGTGAGACATTTCAAACCGGGCACCAAAGGCCATATTGAGCGAGCCTCCTGCTTCGCAAGACCGAGACTGTCAATCAGATTATCATGAACGGACCCCTGACTCACACTTGATATAATGCCCTAAGAGACAACGCCTGGATGTTGGAGAGGCCATCCGACGCCCTTAAGAGGCGCTTCAGAACAAGACGACATTCGCGATAGAAGGAGCATTCGGCTCGGGGTAAACGGCGGGGCTCTTCCTCGCACGAGTGCACTTCTCAGGGAAGGGAAGTTCTTACGGGCGTCTTCCTTCCAGAAGGCACCCTCCTCATCTGGTTCGCGACACATTTGATCTAGAAATCTGATGCGAAGCATATGTTGACGAATCTCAATGCTTGGCATGCCCAGACCGCCTTCAGAAGGATGAAGGCAACAGATCCCCCGAGTGAATCTGGCGGCCTTGCCTCCCCACAAGAAGGAGAACAAGAGCCTCACTAACGCCAGCAAAGTGCCATACGGAAGTGGAATCACCGAGAGTCGGTAAAGGAGAATCGGGTAGATGTGTGAAACACAAACTTCCGCCTTCCCCTTTAATTCCTTAAATTCCTCCGAGACCACAAATTAATTGCGAACTCGGCCTTCCGACCAATTCATTTCCAACTGGAAATCAGGGCCAAACCAAATTCCGACAATCTTGACCGGCCCATCGGTCGAGTGGAAAGGTCCGGGAAGAGAAACTCCCTTCCACGCACCCAACCGCAAGCCAACAGACTTATCGCTGTTGATCTTGGCCCCTGTCACCATCTCATAACAACTGATTTCTTTGCTGACTTCGTCAATCTCGGCTCTGCTCGACACAAGAGTCGAAACGTCGTCAGCATAGGCAGAATACCTGGCCGGTGTGCGACCACCGGGCAGGGCAATTCCGCGTAGGACCGGATTCGACTTTAACTTGCGAAGGAATGGTTCCAACGCAAGAACGTAAAGCAACGGCGAAAGCGGACAACCTTGACGAATGGAGCGAGACAATACGAAAGGCTCCGATCGTACCCCGTTCACTTCCACCAGCGCACCGGGAGTCGCATACAGAAGTCGGATCCAGGTGCGAAAGTACGGCCCGAAACCGGACGCTGAAAGAACAGCCTCCAGAAACCGATGGTCAACTCTATCTAAGGCCTTGGACTGATCTAAATTGATCAGCGCGGCTTCACTGTGGACTTGCTCGATGATCAGGCGTACCACATGAAGATTGTCCTGAATCGTCCTACCCTTCACAGCACAAGTCTGTTCCGAGCCAATCAGACGAGACAGGACAACCTGCAAACGGTTATCCAAGATCTTAGCCAAAATATTTAACTCTGTGTTTAACATAGTTAAAGGGCGAAAGTTAACTAACCCATCCCCACCGTTTTTGTCCTTGATCACGCCCCTGGTGAATCGTTGGGGTATAGACCCCTGCTACATCCAGTTGCCGAAAATCAGTGCCAGCAGCGGAACAAAAACGGGCGACTGCCTCAAGTACACTTCATACGGAAGACCATCTTGTCCCTCTGGGATCACAGCATTCCAGCCATCCTAACCTTTAGGGCTTAAAGACTACCCGACGTGATGTCGTCATGGAAAAAACGGCTCGATCCGCCGAAACAAACAGGCCGCTCAGCGAATGGACATTGGGCTATTGGCATAAACCCCAATGAAAGACGCAGTACCGAGCCTTATCCTTTATACGGCATTCCAACATCCAGCACGCAAAGCCTGCCCGCCGGATGCCCCGAGACGAGACGCTGAAGATCGCGAGAGAGCCTCGCCCTGCGAGACAGACCTCAGGCCCCGGGCATTCACACTTGCTAACCAGAGATCCATGATGGAACCGATTAGGGGTTGCTCTCCTGCACTGAACATGAACATGGTGGATACTGACAGCCTCTCCCATAGACCCATGGCCCATCTCATTCTTGATGGTGCCGTCTTGGGAGATACCGCCGACATCCCAGGGAAGGTCAATTTAAGAGCTCTATACAGGGATGGGTGAACTAAAATGGGGACCCTCCCTGCACAGAACTGTTTGACACTTTTTAATTTTTTCGTTTTCCACGATGGCAATGGGTAAAGCCATCTTACATGAGTTCACAGCTTCCTCTATCATCGCCCAGGTTTGATTTGCCGCAGGACCTGACCTAATAACAGTCAGGACCCTCTGGGCATTTGGGAAGTTATTTGGCTCCTCTATGTCTTTGTCGGCAAACTGCTTAATAGAGAGCAGGTATTTCAAGTCTTTAACTCTATTACCATAATCCCTGGCTCTCTCAGCCTGTGCTGGGGAAATCCGGCACACCTCCTCGCCAGTGTTAAAAAGGAATCTTTTCTTCCTCTCTTTTCTCTCCTCTTTAGTGGGGCTTCTATGCCGCTTTGTAGCAGGAGGAGGCATTTCGGCATTTTTTGCCGGTGATTGCTTGGAGGTATGAAGGGGGGTAGATTTTTGTTTAACGGGAGAAGGAGAGGGAGTATTCATGGGGGTGTGAAAAGACCTGTGTCTATAGGGGCTGGGATCTCTGCTGTGGGGTTTGCCTTTGGATGGTGAAATAGGTGAAGGTGGGGTTGTTTCTTTGGTGAAGGGAGGAGTAGCAGGAGACGATGGGGATTGGGTCTTTCCTTTTGCATCCAATTTCTTTTTTTAATTCCTTGATCTTTTCCGACTTTTCATAGCCAGGGTCGAATTTCTTTTGCATCTCCTCGAAAGTAAGCTTAGAGGCCGGGGCATCGCCCTTAACGTTGCTAGTGGGAGTGGGACTGTTAGTGCCCTTCTTCCTTGGGGCTTCAGGGGACTGAGGACCCGCTGTCCGGCGCTTCCCTCTGGCCTTACTAGTAACCAGCCATTCCCCTCCCCTTCTCCACAACTGCACCGGCAGCGGCGAAGGCTCTTTGGGGAATGTGGCTTTAGGTGACGCGCCGACCGGAGGATTAACCGACCCGGTCCCGGAGGCTGGTACGCCCATTACAGGCGAGGTGGAATTTTGAGACGCGGTCAGAGGGGGATCTTGTGTAACTGGCGCTTGACTTCCAGAGGCCTTCTTCTCTGGGCAGGAGGAGGAGAGATGACCAGTCACTCCACACCTCCAGCATACCGGTCTTCCACCCGTCACAATGACCGGTAATTTCAAAGCACGAACATCCAGACAGTTGGGGATGGAGCGGAAGGCTTTCTCGTCCAACATGATATCAAAGCTCCACCCCCCGTTCAGGCTATCACAGGAAGCTCCCAGAATCTCGCCATACCGGGAGAAGAAAGCGGCCAGATGTTCCCCGATAACCTGAGGAGGGACCTCGTATACTGTTACACTGGTCCTTCGTCGCCCTTCGTATTCTGTACGCAATATCAGGTCGTTGTTAATTAGTTCGCGGCTAGCCGCGGCGACGCAATCTTCTGGTGTGGGCAACAGTACGTCCCACATGAAAAACTTAGCACCCTTAACTATTCTAAGGGGCTTGAACCCGAAGGATTCTAGTGCTTTCAACACTGTGTTTTCGTCGAGCGACAAATTTTGCGCGTACGCTTGTCCACGACGAAAACTGACACTATTCTTTATCAATTCTCTTTTAATTCTTGGGGTCTTCCAAAAGACCACCTTCAACAACAAGGTGGGCATAACTCTTGGCACGCTCCAAGAACTCCACTAAATTGATTATGCATTTAGGGGGGACTTCCAACAAGAGGGCGAATCCCCGGCCTCTGCATTAGTATTTGCGTTGTCCGTTACTTGGTCGCCTTTTTTTTCAGCCTCCATATTTTTGGCTTTTTTTTTAACGTTTCTACAATTTCCTCGTTAGTAGGAACAGTTGGAAGGTCAGAATATTCATCCTTATTATCTTTATCCGGGGGATCCTTCTTGGGGTTGAATAGGTGTTTTCTTATACTTCTTTTAAAAGAAGCATTTTTAATTTTCTTTTTGGTAATTAAAAAAGAAGGTACTTTTTTTTCCTTCTTATCCATATTTAAAAAAAGGGGGGGAAAGGGGGGAAATAAATATATGGGCGAGAGGAAAAGAAATAAACTCAACAAAATAAAATAATTATGGACACCAAAAAACAATTAGACGGTTCACCTAAACGTATAATAAAATACAAATATCGCCTAAAGGCGAAAAGACAAAAAAGCAACAAATAAAAGTATAAATTAAACGAAAGATAAATAAATCACAAAAAGAATTTTAACAAGACAGAACAGTTAAAGACGTAAAAAGTAACAGAAACACGTACGCTAAAACGACAAAAAAAACGTTCAAAATAAAAACAGCTAACAAATTACAAAAACAACGAGTACGGAAATGAAAATCACATTTTAAAACGGAAAATAAACAAAAGGTATCTTTTTTTTAACAAAAAAATACGAAACAAAAAATGCCAAACGACTTCACAAATACAATATGGCTGCCACTAGAAAAAACTAGTCAGCCCAAACACGAACGAAAATACGTAAACTAAAATAAAGAAGAACTAACGAATAGAAAAATAAATGCGGTAAATAAATGCAAAAATTTACACAGAAAAGACTTAAATAAAGGAATACAGAATAAATAACAGTTATTTACAACGAGAAAGAAACACTGAAAACACGTAGAAATAAAAATGTAAACAAAGAAAAAACGAAGTCTTACGAGTGGCAAAGAAATAAAAAATGAAAAATAAAGTTTGGTGTGGGGAAGTTACTGAAAATGAAAAAATTAAAACTCAAAAATACGTATTAAAAAAAAGGAAATTAATAATAAAGAAAACAACAAGGGATAAAGTATAAAAAAATAGAGGGGAGGGAAAAGAAAGAAAAAATCAAATCAAACTTTTGGCAAATTAAATCAAACTTTGGGCAAAAAAAAGTCAATAAACTAAACGTAAAATAAAATAAAAATGAACTTAACGTGAACAAAGGGTTGAAATCAAAAACAGTTCGTAATAACTCGCAAATACGTCTGGCGTCAAACACCGGTCGTATATCGTCAAAAAAGGAACTCTCCTCAAAGAGGTACCGTGGCGAAGAGCGATATTTATTCTGTTTAAAATACAGAAATGTGGCACAAGGCCGAAAAAAGGATTGGGGAAAGGACGGTCTTCTTCTGTCTTAACTATAACTTAGCTAGCCACAAGCACTGACCCAAACGTACGAAACAATATTCCTTACACCAAAACAACACATTCATTCGTACCTTTCTTACTACAACCACCATAATACCTCTTTGTCTCTATGAAAATACTAACTAGTCCCCATATTTACAATTCGTGGTCTGTGGGGGGAGGGGAATAAAACAACAATTCTAAAAATTAACCCCAATGAGTATTTACAATATGCATATAAAAAAACTATTTACAAGAAACTAAAGAAAATAAGATTAGTAATAAAAACCCCCACAATTTCCTAAATGTGACAGAAACATCACTTCACTGGCCGAAATCAATGCGGGACTATAATAGTATACACCATTCATTCATCCCGATCATTCACACTGACATGCACCCATTCAGACACAACAACAAATACGAAAAGAATCACTCACACGAAAACGAAAGGCGCCCCGCATCCACCAGCGAACTGACGTCACTGACCACCTAACGAGGGAAGGGACGGGGAATTAAACTTAAAGAAAAAACAAATGGGGACAGAAAAAAAGGGGGGGCCAATGAGCATACATACCCTAGCTAAGTTAACTGCAAAAGGAAACTAAAGTATCAAAATAGAAAACCTAAGCTAGCCTAGTTTCAGGATGGGTTGCACAAGTTCAACCCAGGAAGAGCAATATCCTGATGCCTAACCGGCATCAATGTGCCACTCAAAGTCAGCTCCTTTCACACGACACAAGCGCGCAAGATTCACCCACCTTTTGCTGAATTCTGATGAAGTGAGCCGCCGCCTTTCCGTCCTAATCTTGACTTTAAGCTGATGCTTAAAGTACAAGATCAGTTGGGAAGAGGTGAACTTCTCGCCTCCATAGAATCCCTTCTGACGTGTCGTCCAAACCACGACTCTCATAACACCTAGCAAGCAGTGGAACACATACTGTTCAGCCTTCGTCAGCGGCGGTGCCACATTGCTACAAACGGAAACGGACTGAAGGACAAAGGACTTTCCCTGCAGCATGCGGACCATGAGGCCTTCAACAAACTTGACCAACGGCACTACCTGGCTGCAATGAAAGAAGGCGTGACCCAAGGTCTCGACCTCCCCACTACAACGTCGGCAGTTTGGAGAATTCTCCAAGCCAGCTGAGCAGAGTCTCTTGGCGACCCAGAGGGCCCCTACGTATCACCAGCCAGGTGAGTGATGCCTCATCGTTATTGAGGCATTTCAACCCGGGCGCCCAAGGCCATATTGAGCGAGCCTGCTGCCTCGTCAAACCGAGCTCGTCAATCAAATCATCATGCACGGCCCCCTGACTAAAACTTGATATAATGCCCTACGCGACAACGCCTGGACGTTGGAGAGGCCATCCGACGCCCGTAAGAGGCGCTTCAGAGCAATACGACATTCACGATAGAAGGAGCATTCGGCTCGGGGTAAACGGCGGGCCTCCTCCTCGCTCGAATGCACACTTCTCAGGGATGGGAAGTTCTTACGGGCGTCTTCCTTCCAGAAGGCGCCGTCCTCATCCGAATCGCGACACATTCGATCCAGAAAACTAATGCGAAGCATATGTTGACGAATCTCAATGCTCGGCATGCCCAGACCGCCTTCAGATGGATGAAGGCAACAGATCTCCGACTGACTCTGGCAGCCTTGCCTCCCCCACAAGAAGGAGAACAAGAGCCTCACTAACGCCAGTAAAGTGTCACACGGAAGTGGAAGCACAGAGAGTCGGTAAAGGAGAATCGGGTAGATGTGTGAAACACAAACTTCCGCCCTCCCCTTTAAGGAAAGATTCCTCCGAGACCACAATTTAATTGCGATCTCGGCCTTCCCTCGCACCTCCGACCAATTCATCTCCAACTGGAGATCAGGACCGAAAAAGACGCCGAGAATCTTGACCGGCCCATCCGTCCAGTGGAAAGGTCCGGGAAGAGAAACTCCCTTCCACGCACCCAACCGCAAGCCAACAGACTTATCGCGGTTGATCTTGGCCCCGTCACCATCTCATAACAACTGATTTCTTTGCTGACTTCGTCAATCTCGGCTCTGCTCGACACAAGAGCCGAAACGTCGTCAGCATAGGCGGAATACCTGGCCGATGTGCTACCACCGGGCAGGGCAATTCCGCGTAGGACCGATTCGCCTTTAACTTGCGAAGGAAAGGTTCCAACGCAAGAACGTAAAGCAAAGGCGATAGCGGACAACCCTGACGAATGGAGCGAGACAATACGAAAGGCTCCGATCGTACCCCATTCACCTCCACCAGCGCACCGGGAGTCGCATACAGAAGTCGGATCCAGGTGCGAAAGTACGGCCCGAAACCGGCCGCCGAAAGAACAGCCTCCAGAAAATGATGGTCAACCCTATCGAAGGCCTTTGGACTGATCTAAATTGATCAGCGCGGCTTCACTGTCGACTTGCTCGATGATCAGGCGCACCATATGAAGGTTGTCCTGAATAGTCCTGCCCTTCACAGCACAAGTCTGTTCCGGGCCAATCAGACTAGACAGGACAGCCTGCAAACGGTTAGCCAGGATCTTAGCCAAAATCTTTAACTCTGTGTTTAACATAGTTAAAGGGCGAAAGTTACCTAACCCATCCCCACCGTTTTTATTCTTGCGTAACAACTTGATCACGCCCTGGTGAAGCGTTGGGGTATAGACCCTGCTTCATCCAGTTGCCGAAAATCAGTGCCAGCAGCGGAACAAAAACGGGCGACTGCCTCAAGTACACTTCGTACGGAAGACCATCAAGTCCCGGAGATTTGTCCAGGCCAACCTGTTTCAACGCATCCCAGATTTCCGACTCTGTAATTGGACCCTCGCACCTAGCTGCTTCAGCTGCACTAAGGCAGGGAAAGTCAGCCAAATAGAGTCGAACTGAGCAGAGCTCAGACCGGGCTCCCCTGGTGAAAAGCTCCTGAAAGTAGTCACGAAAAGCCTCACATATGCCCTCGTTTGTTGTCACGATCCGCTTATCCGGCAATGTGACGCTCGCGATATGTCGCTGAGATGCATGCCGAGCTTCCTCTGCACGCAATTCTGCGGCCATATTCGTCGCCTCAGAGGACATTCTTTTTAACCTAGCCCTAACTACCAGAGCTTGATCCTTCTTGATAAGCAAGGAGGCCAACTCTGCCTTAGCTAAGGCTATTTCCCCACTATCACGGGATTTCACCGCCCGATCCACTTTCTGCTCTAAAGCCGTTTGCGCCGCTAATCTATCTAGATTGAGCCGACGACTATAATCAGCAGCAAACGTTCTAATTTTGGATTTTAATTTATCCCACCAGGCATTTCCCACAACCGCTCCCGTCAGTTCCCTCTGTATCATTAGTAAAAAGCTGGTCCCGGAAATCTTGCTCACCAAATAATGATGAGTTTAATTTCCAGTAGCCAGCCATCCTAACCTTAGGCTTATCTAAGTTTACACGGACCCGGACAAGCCTATGATCCGAATAAACTATCTCATGGAAACTTGGACACCCTAAGAGCCCTACATCGACTCTCCTAACTAAGACTCGGTCTAGATAACTAGCCGAGCCGCCACTATTTGTCCAAGTCCACACTACCCCCCGAGGGGGTGTTCATTTTGGTACTTATCGACAAGATCAAACTTGTCGATAAAGTCCCGAAATGGTTTCACGTCCCGGTTGTTAGTACCCGAATTTGTCCCTATGCGATCTATATCGGGATCAAGGACGGCATTCCAATCACCCACTAAGACTACCCGACGTGATGTCGTCAAAAACGGCTCGATCTGCCGAAACAAAACAGGCCGCTCAGAATGGACATTGGGCGCATAAACCCCAATGAGACGCAGAGCCTTATCCTTTATGGTAACATCCAGCACGCAAAGCCTGCCCGCCGGATC
Source organism: Acanthosepion pharaonis (assembly GCA_903632075.3). NCBI lineage: Eukaryota > Metazoa > Mollusca > Cephalopoda > Sepiida > Sepiidae > Acanthosepion > Acanthosepion pharaonis. The sequence continues at coordinate 3,016,988 of CAHIKZ030000624.1, forward strand.
CGCGAAGACAAGAACACACGCAGCCTTCAATGACTTGCTCACCAACCAAGAGACACCCCTCGAGCGTCCATCAAAACATGCTGAATAGAGGGAAAACCCCCTAGACAGAATGTTCTCATAGTCACGAGAAGAAAAACGGGTCTCTTGTACACAACAGATATTCACCCCGAGACGCTGAAGATCGCGAGAGAGCCTCGCCCTGCGAGACTCGGACCTCAGGCCTCGGGCATTCACACTTGCTAACCAGAGAGCCATGATGGAACCGATTAGGGTTGCTCTCCTGCACTGAACATGGCTGGGTGAGGATACCGACAGCCTCTCCCATAGAGCCATGGCCCATCTCATTCTTGATGGTGCCGTCTTGGGAGATACCGCCGACATCCCAGGGGAAGGTCAATTTGAGAGCTCTATACAGGGATGGGTGAACTAAAATGGGGACCCTCCCTGCACAGAACTGTTGTAACTTTTTTAATTTAGCGTTATCCACGATGGCGATGGGTAGATCCATCTTGCACATGTTCACCGCTTCTTCTACTATCGCCCAGGTTTGGTTAGCCGCAGGTCCTGACCTAATAACAGTCAGGACCCTCTGGGCATTCGGGAAGTTATTGGGATCCTCGATATCTTTGTCTCCAAACTGCTTGATAGAGAGCAGGTATTTTAAGTCTTTGACTCTGTTGCTATAATCCCTGGCTCTCTCTGCCTGTGCTGGGGAAATCCGGCACACCTCCTCGCCAGTGTTATAAAGGAACCTTTTCTTCCTTTCCTTCCTCTCCTCTTTAGTGGGGCTTCTATGCCGCTTTGTAGCAGGAGGAGGCATTTCGGCATTTTTTGCCGGTGATTGCTTGGGGGTATGAAGGGGGGTAGATTTTTGTTTAACGGGAGAAGGAGTGGGCGTATTCATAGGGGTGTGAAATGACCTGTGTCTATAAGGGCTAGGATCTCTGCTATGGGTTTTGGCTTTGGATGGTGAAATGGGAGAAGGTGTGGGTTGTTTCTTTGGTGAAGGGGAGGGACTAGCAGGAGACGATGAAGGGATTGGATCTTTCCTTTTTGAATCCAGTTGTTTTTTAAGAGCTTTTAACTTTTCAGACTTTTCGTATCCGGGATCGAACTTCTTTTGCATTTTCTTGAACGTTAGATTTGAGGCCGGGGCATCGCCCTTAACGTTGCTAGTGGGAGTGGGACTGTGAGTGCCCTTCTTCCTTGGGGCTTCAGGGGACTGAGGACCCGCTGTCCGGCGCTTCCCTCTGGCCTTACCAGCAACCAGCCATTCCCCTCCCCTTCTCCACAACTGCACCGGCAGCGGGCGAAGGCTCTTTGGGGAATGTGGCTTTAGGTGACGCGCCGACCGGAGGATTATCCGACCCGGTCCCGGAGGCTGGTACGCCCATTACAGGCGAGGTGGAATTTTGAGACGCGGTCAGAGGGGGATCTTGTGTAACTGGCGCTTGACTTCCAGAGGCCTTCTTCTCTGGGCAGGAGGAGGAGAGATGACCAGTCACTCCACACCTCCAGCATACCGGTCTTCGACCTGTCACTATGACCGGTAACTTCAAAGCGCCAACATCCAGACAGTTGGGGATGGAGCGGAAGGCCTTCTCGTCCAACATGATATCAAAGCTCCACCCCCCGTTCAGGCTATCGCAGGAAGCTCCCAGAATCTCGCCATACTGGGAGAAGAAAGCGGCCAGATGTTCCCCGATAACCTGAGGAGGGACCTCGTATACCGTTACACTGGTCCTTCGTCGCCCTTCGTACTCCGTACGCAGTATCATGTCGTTATTGATTAGTTCGCGGCTAGCCGCGGCGACGCAATCTTCTGGTGTGGGCAACAGTACGTCCCACATGAAAAACTTAGCACCCTTAACTATTCTAAGGGGCTTGAACCCGAAGGATTCTAGTGCTTTCAACACTGTGTTTTTCGTCGAGCGACAAATTTTGCGCGTACGCTTGTCCACGACGAAAACTGACACTATTCTTTTATCAATTCTCTTTAATTCTTGGGGGTCTTCCAAAAGACCACCTTCAACAACAAGGTGGGCGTAACTCTTGGCACGCTCCAAGAACTCCACTAAATTGATTATGCATTTAGGGGGGGACTTCCAACAAGAGGGCGATTCCCCGGCCTCTGCATTAGTTTTTGTGTTGTCCGATTCTTTGTCAGCCTTTTCACTTTTCTCAGCTTCCATATTTTTGGAGGCTTTTTTCAATGTCTCCACAATTTCCTCGTTTGTGGGAACACTTGGGAGGTCAGGATATTCCTCCTTATTGTCTTTATCGGGGGGGTCCTTCTTAGGGTTAAATAAATGTTTTCTTATACTTCTTTTAAAAAAGCATTTTTAATTTTCTTTTTACAATTAAAAAGAAGGTACTTTTTTTCCTTCTTATCCATATTTAAAAGGGAGGGGAATGGGGAGGGGTGGGGAAATGGGGAGGGGTGGGAAATAAATATATGGGCGAGAGGAAAAGAAATAAACTCAACAAAATAAAATAATTATGGACACCAAAAAACAATTAGACGGTTCGTATAAAAAAATACAAATTATCGCCTAAAGGCGAAAAGACAAAAAAGCAACAAATAAAAGTATAAATTAAACGAAAGATAAATAAATCACAATAACAAAAAGAATTTTAACAAGACAGAACAGTTAAAGACGTAAAAAGTAACAGAAACACGTACGCTAAAACCACAAAAATACGTTCAAAATAAAAACAGCTAACAAATTACAAAAACAAAGAGTACGGAAATGAAAATCACATTTTAAAACGGAAAATAAACAAAAGGTATCTTTTTTTTTTTAACAAAAAAAATACGAAACAAAAAATGCCAAACGAGTTCACAAATACAATATAGCTGCCACTAGAAAAAACTAGTCAGCCCAAACACGAACGAAAATACGTAAACTAAAATAAAGAAGAACTAACGAATAGAAAAATAAATGCGGTAAATAAATGCAAAAATTTACACAGAAAAGACTTAAATAAAGGAATACAGAATAAATAACAGTTATTTACAACGAGAAAGAAACACTGAAAACACGTAGAAATAAAAATGTAAACAAAGAAAAAACGAAGTCTTACGAGGGGCAAAGAAATAAACAATGAAAAAATAAAGTTTGGTGTGGGGAAGTTACTGAAAAGGAAAAAATTAAAACTCAAAAATACGTATTAAAAAAAAGGAAATTAATAATAAAGAAAACAACAAGGGATAAAGTATAAAAAAAAATAGAGGGGAGGGAAAAGAAAGAAAAAATCAAATCAAACTTTTGGCAAATCAAACTTTTGGCAAAAAAAGTCAATAAACTGAACGTAACTGTTCGTAAAAAAAACTCGCAAATGCGTCTGGCGTCAAACACCGGTCGTATATCGTCAAAAAAGGAACTCTCCTCAAAGAGGTACCGTGGCGAAGAGCTCACCCGAACAAATTCTATGAAAGTATTTATAGAAAAGGCACAGTGAGGCAAATTTGCAGTGGTGGGAAATTGAGTGAAGCCAAGACTCCAGATCAGGACCAATAATATTGCTGATTCTTTCTTGGATTTTATCAAGGATCTCTAAATACAGGGTGACCCAAAAAACATGACATGAGCAAGTGGCAACACTGCGAGACAGTGACCTTGAGCAAGTAAACATTTCGCCATTTAGAATTCAAGATCCCAGCTGAGATGTTGCAGCATTCAATGAGGAATCTCAACAGCAGATTTCAAGAATGCATTCGTACAGGAGGACGCCCTCTACAGGACGTAATTTTTAAAGAAATGAAAATTCCATCATTGTTTCTAAAATGGCATGTTTTAAGATTTCAATTACTATAAATAAAATATTTTTCTTCCATCACTCTTGGTTTTATTGGATTGTTAAAAAGTTTCCGTTTTTTGGGGTCACCCTGAATATAGCAAGAACACCGAGACATAGGTGGCAGTAATATTCTAAGAAGGACGAATGGTATACTTATAGATATGTAAGATAGATTCTGTAGAGAAAAATGTCTAGCACGACACAGTGAATCAACTTTCTCGGCAGCTGACCTTGCAATGGATTCAATATAGTCATCCCACTTCATGTCACCCGAGAACATTAGTCCGAGAAGTCGCAACTAGTCACTCTCCTAAGGGTTAGCATCAGCCATGCTGATGGAAGACAGAAAAGGAGCTCTCAGATGATTAATAGTTTAGTTTTGGAGGTGTTAAAATTAACAAGCCATCCTTTGTCCCAGTTAGCATCAGATTGAAGGTAGTTTTTGACATCAGTCGCTAGTTTGACTATATTGGACTGATAAAACTTACTATCGAGACAGTAGTAAGTGGTTGTGTCATCAGCATTGATACCAAATTGAGAACTCATACCAGGAAATCAGGAATGCCGTTAATGAGAATTTAAAAAAAATTGTAGGAACAAGGATAGAGCCCTGATGGGCACATACATTAATAAAAAAAGATCTAGAAGAGTGGCCGTTCAGGATAAGTTTCATTTCACGATTTGATAAGGAAGACGGGCTTAGTTAAAAAATTTGGTCGGAGATATCGTAACTTTTCAACTTGTAAAGAAGACCTGTATGCCAAACTCTGTCGAAAGCTTTCGAGATAACCAAAGCAACAGTCTGAATTTCACCATACTTATCTAGAGGTTGATAGATTCTTTCCGCAATCAGCACATCAGCAGTTTACACAGAGAAACGAAATAACTGCTAATGTTTCTATGCAATCTGATCAATTCAGCCTGGCTTGGTTTTAAGCTTAACATTTCTGTAGCAAGTTTGTTATGGTAGTTACCGCGTAAACTTGATCTTATATCTGGAAAGAGTCATAATGGAACCAACCGAATTTCTCCACCTTCATTCCGCTGTCGGTAAATCATCCAGACTAGAATAATGATTGTCTTTTCTTTTCTTTCTTTTTTTTTTTTTTTTAAAAAAAACACCATTTTACACGGAGATTCAAATATCAATTTTCCATTATAAAGCAATCAGAAGACTTACCGAAACACTGTAATTCCTTTCCACCATTTTTCCCATTCACCAGTGTCATTTTTATGCCTCTCTGTTTGAGGGTTACGACCACATCACGTTGAAACTAGATGACAGTAACACATGTATAATCAATTGCTATATCTACTACGCCATCGCCCCGAAATAACTGTCGATTAGTGTGTTATTTCGGCACGATAGTTTAAATCCTGGATCAGGTAGTGAAGCACCGATTCAGCAGGAATTTTTATATCGCTATAATCAGCAGATACCTCAATGGACTCCTGATGATGATCAGAAGGTTCTTGGTCGAAACGTTGTGTCTATAATAGCATCTATATTAACCAAGATGAGAACAATAGTTCGAAATAAAAGAAGAATATTGACAATTATTCATCTCTGAAATGGAATATTAAATGATGAAAATCATTATCTCATTACAGGACAGTGTATTTTTTTTTTTAACTTTATTCTCAATGTCTTAGATGTAATTTATGTATGTTTCGAGACTGTAGCGTTCACATTCGCATTTATGACCATATAAAAACATGAATGCATCTCTTCCATTGAGCCCCACCCGACAGCCTTGGGTTGAATAGCAGTGTAGACTGGGCATTGTGGTACTCTGTCTAAAAGAGGACAATTCAGAATTCAAAACAGTGGAGAATGCAAAAATTCACTATCTTTCTCAAGATGTCGTGGCAATTTAGGGATAATAAAAGAAAAGGAATCTTTGGAGGGCCATGGTCGCCCACGATTTGAAGGGAGATGTCATCTTAAAACGAGAAAGTGGTACAGATGCAAGTTGTTCATCTATGTTCATCTCTTTCAATTGATTCATCTCTATCTATCTCAATATATATATATATATATATATATATATATATATATATATATATATATATATATATTATGAAATGAACAAAGTCTGACAATTATTTTAAGACATTTTTATGTTTATACATTCTTTTTATAGATACAAATATTTAAGTAAATGCTTTGTTTATAATAAACAGTATTAAACAAAGAAGAAGAAGAAGAAGAAGAAGAAGAAGAAGAAGAAGAAGAAGAAGAAATAATATCACAGCTTTCACTGATGACCAGGAAGATGACTTTCAACTAACAATTGTCAGTGGCTGGAGTGAAAGTTTTACAATGTTTCACAAGTGTTTGAATTTCTTTATATTAACTCTATATTTTTCTCGGATACTATTGAAGTGTGTTTAAAAACGAAAAGACAAACCGAAACACACACACACACACACACACACACACACACACACACACACACACACACACACACACACACACACACTCTCTCTCTCTCTCTCTCTCTCACACACACACACACACATAAAAATTTCAGTCTGACCGACTATGCGACTTCACTATGATTGAGTTGAAATTGATTCCCTCGAATGTTTGAAATTGATTTCACCAAACGTAAGAATGCCAGATTAAAAAACAGTTGCGTAACTACACAGAGAACAATCATTGAAAATGAATGGAGTAACATTCGAAAGTACCCGGGTAAAAAAATAACATAAAATAAAAGTTTATGATATGACGTTATGAAAAGGTATGAATTTTGGCAAATTTACCAATAAAATAAAACAACTTATTCAGAAATTTGAAAGATTCAACAAAAAATTGATGGACAGAAACTGTCCATATTATTTAACAAAACATGTTTAAGAGAATTTTACTGCCGAAATAAACACACACACACAAATATATATATATATATATTGATAATATTAGTAGTCAATATATATATATATATATATATATATATATTTCAAGAGGATAAAATTCAGGTAGAGCTCTATGTACAAGTTTTAATTGAATTATATCTATATGTATATATATATATATATATATATATATATATATGAACATGTACACATCAAGTGCCCCTGAATTATATATATATATATATATATATATATATATATATATTGAACACATGTACACATCAAGTGGTCCTGACCAGTTGCAATCTTCAGCAAAGTTTCGGTCCATTAAGCTCAGTACCTATCCACATGGTGGGCCCGCAACACCTGGATGATGTTACGTTGCAACCGGTCTATGTTGTTAGTTGGATGCGACTCGATACGAATTTCTGGGTAATCCATGCACTACCTTCCACTGCTTTCTCATCATAGGTTATTATTACCTTATTCGGCTTTTGGATACCAGCAGTCTTGAGGAATATTTTTAAGGAAGCAGTAGGAAATCCTCTACAGCCAACCTCAAACGGCACCATGGTGCAAATGTATCCTCTCTCATGGACTTCAGCCACCAGTTCCTCATACCGAATCAGCTTTCTTTTATGAGCCTCTTCAATCCCTTCCTCCTATGCCACTGTCAGCTCACCAAGCAACAGATGTTACTTCACGCCATCAATCAACACTAGATCTGGCCTCAGTCCAGACACAATAACCTCTACTGGCAGGGTAGCATCAACCAACCACTTCCTTGAGTCCTCCAACCTGGTTTTCTGCCTTGTGTCAGTCATATCTTGCTTCAGGAAGGCAATCATTCGCAGCTCCGTCGAGGGTATACTAGCACTTCTCGCAGCTGCTGCCACAACCTCCATAACCAAGTTATGTCTGAAGGTGTAGCAGCCGTTCTATAGTGCCTTCGGGCAGGATGACAGTATGTGGCGCATTTTACCATATGCGCCACACAAACAGGAGGGCGACTCCTGCACTCCCCATCTCTTCAAATTTGCCGGTGATGCTGCCACATCCTATGCTGCCTGTATGAGGAACCTCAAATGTCCTGCGCTGAGAGCCACCAATCAGACCAACTGATCTGAACACCTTCAATACCCTCCCAGTTGAGCTATCGACCCTGCTGAGCCTGTTGGACAGTTTGCACCAAATGTCTCTCCTGCTCGATCTTCCGAACACCCTGTTACTGTAACTTGCGTTGTTTCTGTCTACTGGCCTCTGACCAGAATCTCTCCCTCTCAGCTAAACCAAGTCCAGCCACGCACCTCCCTTGTAACATCTTAAACTTCTGCCTGCTTTACCATCACTTCCATTGCTGACATTACGTCTGACACTTTCCACTTTCTTCCTGTCTTCACCTCCGGTACATTTTCCCGGATTACAGCATCTTTAGATTCATACATTCCTGGACTGCAATCTCACCTTTGCCACCTTGTACTCCTTCACCCAAGAAGTAACAGGTAACTGAAAAACCCCTCCCCCCCACACACCGAGCTGCCATAAAAAGCGACAAAAAATCCTTGCAACACCAAACTACTTCCGTACGCATTTACTTATTTTCCTCTCAATTATCTCACCTTGAGACAGTGATCTCGCATATTTAGTCAGCGGCTACATTAGTCTCGGCATCAATCCAAAATTCATAAACCAAATTTTTAATTTCCCGGGAAGCCCACATTGGTCTATACTCCGCAGACCCACCTCCGCTTTTCGTTGGATTTGACGATCTGTCAAAGGTAAGTTATACCACACCCCAAGAATCTTCACACCTTGCTCCCGCACTGTTGGTATCTTTTCACCTGCGATGGAAAACACCTCATTAATGACAGAACCTCCCTTCATAGACGGTGACCTGCTCTTCTTTGGTTTGAAGGCCATCTGACTCCACTCTACCAACTCTACAAGTCTATCCAGAACCAACTGTGTTACTTTCCCTGAATCTTGAATTGTTAAATCATCGATAAATGGACGGATTTTGACTTCATTCGGCAGGAAGCGGTACTTTGGCGTCAGACCTCTCAGCATCACCTCCATCACCATTACAAACAGTACTGAAGAGATGGCACATCCCATAGCAATTCCCCTCTGCAGCTCCACATACCTTGTATTAGTATACTTCATCGTTGAAAAACGCAGCATAAACTGATTGAAATACAGACAACCCCCGAGTCTCTGTGGAACATAGAAGACCTCCAACGCCAGCTCTATCATGTTATACGGAACTGAACCATACGCATTAGCAAGATTCAGCCAGATTATGTGAATATTCTTCCTTACAGTTTTAGCCTCGCGGATGTTTTCCCAAATCATTAACACATGCTCCAAGCACCCCGGAAACACCGCGACCCCTGCCTTTTGAATATTAATGTCTATATAGTTATTCCTAAGCAGGTAGCCCGTCAGATTCCTGGCAAACACCTTAAAGAATATCTTTCCCTCAACGTTCACGAGAGATATTGAGCGAAACTGACTGTGTCAACGAATTCTCCTCCTTCGGTATATACATACCATCAGCTCGACACCAACAGTCCGGAACATCATCAACTTCCCAAATCTTCACAAGAAGCCTCCACAAACACCTCAGCAGCCTGGGACACCTCTTGTAGACAGCATATGTCACACCATAAGGACTACCGAGAGAGCATGCTCTACACTTCTGTATAACTCCTTGGACCTCCTTTCAAGTCACTGGAGACACATCAAAAGTTGCTTCCGGGGCGACAGGGCATCACCTCTGCTGGGACCTCCCTGCTGGCATCAGAGTACGTGCTCATAAGGTGTCTCTCCAGTTTCCCTCTGCTCAACGCTCCGCTAGTCTTCTTCCTAAACAACTGCTTCGTGAAGCGGAAAGGACCTTCCGTGAATGACTTCCGGGCCTTGGCAGCTTTCTGTCTTTTTTTGACAAGCCTTTCTGCTCTTCTTAACTTGCTAATGCGTTTCCTTATGTCTTCCAGGATTGGCTTGATTTCCTCTGCCCTCTGCTCAGCACGCATTGCTGCTCGTAACCTTCGCATGTCTTTCCTCAGTGACCGGATGGTACTTCACCGCCGACTTACCTGCACTGAAGACTTAGCTTTCATTTCTTTCAACCCAAACCTAGTCACTGATCATCTCACCAAGCTGGTGGACTTTCCTTCCTGGACCAACGATGAGTGTCTGGATGGCTGCTGATAAGTCTTCATCCATCTTTGACCAGGCCCTATCCACAGAGGAAGGCCACTTGATAATTCGGCGACTGGATTCAGCTTCGAAAAAAAAAGGATCCTGCAGGACACTATGGTGTTCATCCTGGTCCCGACACTCCGACGACTTATCGACTACTGCTGTGCGATTCTTTGCCACTGAATCACCGCCACATTTCATTTTGGTCTGGTGTATCTTGCGGCCCTTCACTGGTTTGAAGATTCTTTTACAGCCATCACATTCCCTCTGGCTCTCATGGTTGTTCTTACTAGATTGTCTGTCCATTTTGAAACACCTTGTAATCGTAGCAAGTCACGTGGTTTTACATCCGACACGAAACAGGCGACTGTACCTAATCCACGGATAGGCCGGAAGATTACATAAATATTATATATATATATATATATAATTCAATTAAAACTTTTGACAAAAGCCAATTTTTTTAAGAAAGTGTTGAATTAATGAAAATGCACCGAATAGAATTTCACAAAAAGAAAATGTACAGCAATTTAAGACAAACTATATTAATTTAAGATATATATTAACCTCTTCCTTTATATATATATATATATATATATATATATATATATATATATATATATATATATATATATATATATATATACTAGCTTAAAAGCTGCCCTATCGGGTGTCATTTAAGCTAGCTCCTGCGGGGATGGGGGCTCTTGATTGGACCTTTATCACAATAGGTAAGGGAGTAGTAGATTTTATAGGCAACAATAAACTTCAGAACTCAAAATTAATCACTTCATTTATGTGTTGCATTAATATTTAAGTTTACCTTTAAAAAGTCCAACAATAATTCTTCTAACGCCACTTAATTTAAAGACAATTTGACCTACGTAGGTCCTTACTTTCCATAAAACAATTATTTTTATTTCATGGGTGACTTTCGCTTGATTTCGCAATTAATTTCGATTATTTCCAAGTTTATTTCCAAGTTATAAAAAGCGTCACAAAAATTCTCGTAAAAAAATCTCCAAAAACAATCGCATTAATGAAAACTTAGAATTCCAAATGTCAGGATTGCGGGTCTGCATCCAACCCGGAATGTTTTTAATTTGCTCACAGAGTCGGCCTGATTCCAAAATGGTATGATATTTCGGGTTACGTCCTCTAGGCGTAAAGTTGAAAACACGGACAATTTTATTTTGAAACACTGTAATTTGAGGACAGTAATTTGTTCATTTGAACATTAGCTATTGAAAGTTAGAGAGTTGTGTCTTTTTAATTGCTTTGTATCAGTAAAAACCAAAATGGCTGAATTCGAAAATTATCGCAGCAATGAAAACTTGGGAAAGCCAAATTTCAGGATTGCAGGTCCAGATACAGCAGGAATGTTTTTAATTTACTCGCGGAGTCTGCCTGATTCCAAAATGGTATGATATGTTGGGCTAAGGCCCCTAGGAGTAAAGTTGAAAAGGTGTGACACAGTGATACACTAACTTTCGCATTTATTATATCAATATATTGTATATCTTTTATGTAAAAACAAATATATAAAAAGATCATTTTACGCTTTAAACAAAAAACATGATGAAAAAATGCTCAATAATTTAAAAATAGACCAAAGATTAATCAAAAATATAATTATTCCGATTCGGTAGGTCCTTTACTTTCGCCTTTCAAGGTCATGCAACATACCTTCTTATTTTACAAAACCATTGCTATTATAAGATGTGATAATTAATAACAATAGCAACAAAAACAGAAAGAGAACCCTATCGATTAAATCATTATTAGTCTAAAGAAGTTCTTTCCAGGGACGAAACGCGTCACTAAGATTTTTTTTTCTATTTTGTCATTCAATTACCTAATATTTATTAAAATAACCCCTGTACAAGAAACCAAACTCTGTAAAAATTTTACAACCTTTATATTTGGTTTTGGCAAATTTTAAAACCTTTGCGTTTTTTCTGTAAGAGATTTCCATAATAAAAAGCACAATAAACAACAATGGGTTTTGTTCTATGGCCTGGAGTTATTACTATAGTAACAAGAAATATTGTATAACCTTCTTTTATGTGTGATGTTCTTTCATGAAGCGGGCGATCATGGTTCTCCACAATTTCCTCTCTTTTGTTGCTCTATATAACTAAATAATATTTATCATGTTGGTCCTTGTTCTGCGTTCCACTTGCACATACTCGTTAATACGGTTACTGCTTGTTTCCTCTTGATTCTCATGCCTACAGTTCTGTGTGTATTAAATTCTCTAAGTCTACTCTTTTCACTATAAATCAAAAAAATTTAAACTCTTACTTTTTTATTGAAAATTTCCTTGTAGTTCCTATTTTTGTTTTCCTTAGTTAATTCCCAAACTCAAAAACTGCAAACACCAAAGATTCACAAAGAAAAAAAAAGTAATTAAAATCCACGTAGTTTATCTTTTTTTTTTTTTCATCCGTTCATTTATTAGTTTTCTTTTTTTTTCCTTTTCTATTTTTAAAATAAAACTTAATCCATCTTCTAAAACTATCAGATAGTCATCTACAACTCCAGCCACAAATTAATGGTAAACTGATGCTGGTGTCCAGGCTATATAGTACCATTCCGATCCGCCCACAAATGTTGGTTGTGTAAATTTGTTATTCCATCTCCTCAAAATGTTGCCTCATCCGTAAACAAGACTGAAGAGACAAACAACGGATCGGCAATTTGCGCAATAAACTATTGGCAAAAGTACTCCCGTGATGAGTGACCAGAGGGCGAAAGACGCTGCACATGTTGCAAATGATACGGATACTGGAGCTGCTCTTGAAATAAACTACATGCAGTACTATGAGATGTACGACATACTGGGACCACTTGTCTTGCGCTAACAGCCTGTAAAATGTGTTCTTCTTGATCAGGCGTACGATCGGATATCGGTCTTCCTCCATCCATGGTTTGTGTTGCCACAGATCCTGTCTCAGCAACGCGACGATAAACAGCAGTAAAATTTGGATGACTCAGCTGCTTTCGGTCTAGAAACGCAATTTGATACAGCCGTGCACCCTCGCGTCCATTACCATTCGCGCGGCCGTATATAAATATCATATCTGCCTGCTTACGATATGAGTATCCTGTTGTTAAACGGAGCACTTCTCAGTTAACTCACTACCACACACGTTAAACGTTGAAGACAGACTAGCCATAAATGTACATGAATGACAAATATAACCTAGTCTCTATGGCAACATGGCGCCATCTACCGTAAGCTTTCTTTAAACTTAATAAGTAAAAACGAAGGATTTGTTTATATGGACTTTTGTCCTTGTTTTGTTGTGAGGAACGCATCCTTAAATTTTGTTAGTATTTGATACACTTATATATATATATATATATATATATATATATATATATATATATATTATATATATATATATATATATATATATATATATATATATATATATATATATATATATTGATACGTATACATATATATACAAATATATATTCATAGTGCCTATATCATTATATACTCAGACATCTAATTAAAAAAAATTAAGTTTAAAATTTCAACATTCCAACATTTCAGCTTTTCCTACCATTGCACAATTAGAAGCAACGTTTGCGTTTTGATATTCCCCCTCCTCTTCATACGCACATATAATTCCATCAACAAAAAACATTACTTAATCCGATGAAGTCCTAAATGACTAAATGCATCATAAAAAGAATTTTTCAACTTTAATTTGCCTAATATCGCCTATATATATATATATATATATATATATATATATATATTTCAATTATAGGTGCAATTTTAATTTATAATTACATGAATCATTCATACATTCTATATTTGTTTTTTGTGTGTGTGTGTGTGTGTGTGTGTGCGTGTGTGTGTGTGTGCTATTTTTAGCCGATGCGTTTTCTCCTGTGATGAAATTTACCAAGGGAAATGTAGGGATTTAGTTTTCTAGTCATGTATATCGGCATGGGATACACGGTTATAATAAAGTTAAAAGAATACGGTTAAAATCCAAAACCTTCTATTATTCAAAATATATAAAGCCTAATTTAATTTCTCAAACTAAAATAATGTAAATAATAGTTACATTCTAAAAAAAATCAACAATAGCAACATTTACTCACTTCTGTTTATTAGACACTAAATTATGTCACTTGATAATTTTAGTTAGCCTGAAGTATATTTATGAGCGCTCTTAATATAAAAAATTCTGAAAAACTCATAACATTTTATCTCTGTTTATAAATACTTGTTGCAAAATAAAATCCTTACATTTGTTTTAATAAAGTCCGTCAGGGGAAGAAACGCGTCGGTTAAAATAAGATTTCTTTTTTCTTTTCATGTATGAATGAAAAATTAAATTCTGTTTTCACTGATGCATTGTGTATGCACATTCAAATAAGTAAAATTCAAGTTTCAACATGTTGGTGTATCCATACTGAAGCACTAATACACCAATGTTATATCCTGATACAAGAACCATGTAACCCAATACAATCTGTTACTTGTTAATTGGGGAGATGATGGGTACCATCAAGTAACTGCCATTGCCACAAGATGCCAAGAATGAACCAGCAGTGTGTCGTCGGATTATCTATTAAGTTAGAAATTATTATACTTTGCTACTGATGCTCTTGATTATTGAAGTCGTAAAAATGCCCTGTTCATGATTAATGACGTTTGGCCACTTGCAAAAGAAAACAATTTTAACCAATAGATGTGGCAAAGCTCTTTAAAATCTAGATTATTGGTAACTCAGAGTCTTAGCATTGAGTAAGATCATTACCAATTTTGGATAGTTTATCCAAAGTTTGGATTTTGATGCCAAACAACTTACTCGAAAATTAGAAAAATAAAATAACAAATTCAACAGACAATGTTTTGAATGAAAGAAAAACTTCAACTTTCAAGTCTAGAAATATTTACCTTCAAATTGAGTTTCTTTGTAAATAAAAAAAAAATAAATAAAAAATAAAAACCAATCTGTCGCATTCTAACATTATCTGCATATATTCATTGCGCCATTTTGAAACACAAGTTGTCGGCACACTTAAAGACTTCTGCAGTTTCTTCAAATGACCTGATCTTAGTAAATGTTAAAGAAACTTGTTGATTTAATGATGCATAATAATTGCTTTAGAACGCTCAGAATGTCTGTTTCCACATGAATTTGAAAAAGATCAGTCATGGGTTGTTGTTGCTGTTTTAAGTTTAGGAACCAAGTGCTCTTCCTATTTTCTCATAGAAAATACGTTTCATTTCAAAAGATTTTATGTTATCAAATATAAAAACAAGTCTTTTGCCAAGTCCATGTAAATTAATATTGAAATTATTTAAATCTAAAGACACATTTTCAAAAAGAGCAGGACAATAATCTACAAATTCACACAATATTAGATAATTGTTGACAAGAAAATTTCTCATTCGTCAGAAAGGGAATTCCAGTTTAAAAGTCAACATATTGTTTGAGGGCAAAACTTGGACTGAACCAACGAACACTGAGTTTGGTTCGTTCGTTCGTTGGTTCAATACATCAATGCTTGTTAAGTTATTTAATGTAGAATATAATTTACTACAAAAATTACAACGAATTAATAGAAAGGTGTATACATATAAAAGTGGACACTGAGGTCAACACCAAGCAACGACAGTCTGTTTCATACTTGAACATAATCTTCAGACTACCAAAAGAAGATTGCGTTCAAACATGAAACAGACTATCGACGTTCGGCGTTGACCTCTGTGCACACTTTTAGATTTATATATATACTATATCCATGATTTTTAGAAATTTACCCATACATATAACACGTTAAACTCCCATTTTTATCACACACACACACACACACACACACACACACACACACACACACACACACACACACACACATATATATATGTATGTATGTACGATATTGTATTAATGTAGCGGATTTTGATTTTCTTCTATGTGCTGTGTACCTTCAGGATTTTGGAGATCATGGTTCTACGCAATTTTCTGTCCTTTGTAGCTCTTAATAAATTTTGTCTTTTTTCTTATCTATCCGAAACCGCGTTCTGCCATCCATGTGCACAAACTCGTTAGGCAGACTATGCACTTGCCTTCACTCTGTCCTGCATGTACCCCATTTTCCAAGCCAAATTTCCACATTATGAAATTTCAACTCTTCTCTTTCTTTCTGGTGTTAAATATAAGTGTTCTCCTTTTGTCTTTTTTTTTATATATATATATATATATATATATATATATATATATATATATATATATATATATATATATATATATATATATATATATATATATATATATATATTAATTGATTTAAAATGTTTTTTCGCTACACAGTTCTAACCATGTTTCAAAAATGGAAGCTAAACGCTTCGAATTTAATTTTGTAATTAGATTAAAGACATTAGTTCCATTTCATCCTCAAGCGAATTTTGGAGTAACTTATTTTTTAAAATTACTGGGTTTTAAAGGCACAGCAAAAATTCATAATTCACGTTTCCAAGGATACAGAGAAATCCATTCATCCAGACAAGGGGTGATTGCGTGTTCATTATCTCTGTATTTTGATGTATCAGTTATTAGTTACGTTTTCGTAGGGGTAGGGATGTATTTTTCAATGAATTCTGACATCCGTTAAATGCATGTCGTCTGGATTTTTTTTTTTTAAATTATTGTTGTCGCCGTTTTTAAAACAATAAACATTGCCGATGAGTAAATGTATTTAAAATAAAAGCGGGGTCAGAGGAAAACCATTCTGTTGACATTCCGTTTTTTTTTTTTTGGCGGGAATGAAGATCTATGTTTGGCAAAATTCTTATCTCTCTGTTATATACTGCTGATTTATAAAACAAGAAAATGCTTCAAAATGAAGCGTTAAGTTCAATCATCGGGTCGTTTATGTTTGCTTTGCCCAAATTCTTTAGGAACGCAATTTTGTCTACGAAATGAGGAAGAGGTCATCTCTTTTTTAACCTATAAGTCTTTTGTCCATGCATATGAAAGGGAATTTAAGAACTGGTTTTGCGAACTTGTGTCATTTTAAGTAAACAACTCGCACGGACCACTGCGAATCCCTTGAATCCCACTCACTGTCCTGGTTGCTCCACTTATTGATAATCACGTAAGAAAAACATAAGAAAAGTAGAATAAGAATAGACATTAGCATTGTTTTATGAAAAGTCAAACTAAAAATAACACGAAAAGCATGGACAATAAAAAACTGAAAATGAAAGAACGAAAAAAAAACTGGGCGTGCGTTCAATATTTTAAGCGAAACCAAACAAAATCTCACACAGATGATTATCTCCTTTCCTATATATATATATATATATATATATATATATATATTGAAATCTTCATTGATAATGTTGATGGTAGAGCATCATCGAAAAACAAGATTGTAAAATCAATGTCAAATATTTAAACTTCATTTTATTTCATTATTCCATTTTTTTTTTGTCTGGCACAATTGAATATTTTAGCGTTTCTTTTAGGTTCAGCAATTGTATTAAAATGTGGTATCAGTAGAAAATGATGGACAAACCAGTATAATAGAACAACAGACGGCAACAAACTTATGAATTGTTACTGGTAACCTTGATTTTTTTTTTTAATATTTGATATATATGTGGTTATGTGTTTATATTATATATATATATATATATATATATATATATATATATATATATATATATATATATATATAGGTATTCATTAATAAAAGTTTAAGACCGCTTTGAAATTTTAATATCTTAAAGTTAAAAAAAAAGCACCGTAACAAGTAATTTTTAAGAGACTGACTCAATTTTCCTCACAAATTTATACATGACAATGTTCTCTATTAATTTCAAGTCAAACAGACAAGCGGTCACTATTTTGCATGACCTCCTTTGTTTTACTGTTTGGATTCGGGCGTTATACGGTTCAAGATCAGAATGAAATTGTCACAATAATCGTACTGTTTTGCTATATCCTACCTTTGGAATAATTTCACGTTCAGAATAGCCATCTTCCCATAGTGATTTTCCAAACTTAGCTCAGATGTGGCACAAGGCCAAAAGTATGGAGCACCCAGTGAGGATCGAAGTCACTACTCAGTCGTAATTGTTCTAGCGAGACAAGCTTGCTAACCATTACATCACCTCGAGGTGTCAAGCCATCATCCCATAGAACCACAATTTGGGTTCTACGTTTAGGTGAAAATGGGGATTTTTTGCTCATATTTTAAGCCTAATCCACTGCACAAATACTATCACAATGGCTGCTAATTTGGCAAAGACAAAAAAAGTTGACAACAAATCACGTGTCAATAATGGCTGATGCAATAGGAATGAACTTTTGCACCATGCTCAATCTCAAATGATACAAAACAATAGTAAAAAAATGAAAGTAACCATGTTATAGCTAAGTGGTCTTAAACTTTTTGTTAATGATTATATATATATATATATATATATATATATATATATATATATATATATATATATATATATATATATATATATATATATATATATATATATATATATATATATATATAGTGTGCGTGTTTGTGTGTCTGTGTTCGTAAAAGTGTTTTTATGCAAAGATTTGTCCGTTTGCATCTATAATGTATGCATTGTCTACTGCCGTGTTTCTCAACCTTATTTTTTTTACTTCAGGCCGCACTTGTAGAATGACTAAAATATTAAATTTTAATAAGGAAAAAATATTAATGAAATTTGAAAATAGGAAAATAATAAAGAAGTCTCCTGAAATAAGCGTTTAATTTTAGGACATTACATTGTATATTTAAGTAAGTTCGCGTGAAACCTGTACTTGATGCACTTTGACAATTTTTGAATGTTAGGCCTTATATATGATAAATTAAATTAACAGTAGTAAATTTACGGTAGCAAAATTAAAGGATTTATGAAGAATCTGCTATTTTTTTTTTAGAGGGGGCGATAATGACTGATTTAAATCCCTTTAGGAAGGCAAAAGGGGAAGGATTATCCACTCCTTCTCAAAGATTAAGGGATTTAGCATCTAGTTAAAAATATCACTCAACAAAGACTTGACCATGTGCTTGGTGCCTTTAGGTTTTAAAAAATAAAGATTTTTTTCAATATAAAAATTACACTCCTGTTAACTCTGGGCGTACCTGGCTACCTTTTAGGGCGGATTAGTGCGCCCGGGATCACCGGTTGAGAAACGCTCGTCTACAGTGTATATGTAAGTTAACCTTTATCACTCTGTGTGTGAAGAAGTTTATCCTGCCACTGAAGGTGACTCTGATCTCTGAATCTGAATTTGTTTTAATTTCATAGTTATGTTGTTTTAATCTGCTATGACAACAGAAAACACCTTTGAGTGAAATTAGCAATAAGGATACTGCAATTGAGAGGCCTTGAAAAAGAATGCAGTAGAAAGGGAAGTAATATTAATAATGCAGAGTGCTAAAGGTTAATGTCATGCGTAGATTATTGTTGTTGTTGTTTTTTTTTTTTTTTGCAGACAATGTCGATGTCGTTAGCTGAGCTGTGTTTCGGTTACTCCCTTGAACACACGCCCGCATAGAACATTTAAATATACATATATTATTTTTTTTCTTAAAAAATGAATAGTGTAGGCCAAAAAAAAAAAAAAAAAAAAAATTACTGACGCATATTCTTTTCTTCTTTTTCGTTTTCTGTGGGGAGAAAAGGGTTGGGTAAAAATTTCAGGTGGAGATGAAATATACAAAAAATGATGCAAATTAAAAATAGAACAACATGTTTTAACAAATTGACGGATTGAATTAAGAGGAAAAGGTTAAAAAAAACAATTTGCATAATGCATTCAGCTAATATTAACGGCAAAAACATCTAAAGTTGGTTTAATTGGATTCATCCAAAACAAAATTGAAATTCAGATGATAGAAAAAAAAATTTTTTTTTTGTTTATATTAAAATTTTTCTTTCATAAAAAAAATAATGTCTGTAACATCAAAAAATATTTAGAAAATGTGAAAAAAAAGCAAAAAAAAAATTCATCACCAAATCGAGAAGATGTAATAAAAATTTGCAAATATATATTCTTTCGTCCTGTTTTAATTTCTTTTCCTTTTTTTTTATTACGACCGAATTTTCAATAATTGATTGAAAAGTTTCTGATTGAATATGATTTCCTTAAGTATTTTTGTATGTCTTTTTTTTTTTTTTTTTTTGTTTGTTTGGAAATAGGTATTTGCGCGAAGGTTATTTTAATTAGTCATCATTTTCATGGTAGGCTCATATTTTTTAATTTTTCAAATTTTTTTTAGCAAAGGCATTAAATGCGTTTAAATCTATTAACTAAGTATAGATCATTCAACTTTAACACATTTTATCTTATATATACATGTATATATATATACACGCACAAACACACATATATACACACACACACATATATGTATATACAAACACACACACACACACATATATATATATATATATATATACACACATATATATATGTACACACACACATATATGTGTGTGTGTATGTGTGTGTGTGTATATGTGTCATTTAAGTTTATGCTGCACACAAATTCTGAATAGCATGACTAATTGGCAGATATATTTGAATTCACAAACGTATCTTGCTTTTCCAGTGGTGCCGCTATATTATCTGAGAAAGCTTTTTCTTTTTTGGGTTATTATAAACCAATGAACCTTCCTTACAGTTCATAAGATATGCTGGACTGAATGTTCACAGAATTCGGCGTACAGTAGCCGTTTTATTCCCTTCATAAAACAGCTAACTTGGTGTAGATTTGCTTTGCTGGTGATGCGTTTAAATCTCCCTCTTATTATGAGAACATTTTTTTTTATTTTTCTTTTATTTTCCTTTAAAACTTCTTTATTCTTTTTTTTAATTTTTTTGTTTAAATTTTATTTTTTCCCAAAATCGCTACAAAAATCGCAATGTTTGGGGATGAATATTTTTTAAAAGAAAGAAAGAGAGAGGAGGAGAGAATAGACAGAGAGAAACAGAGTTTCAGCCAGAGAGTGATAGAGTTTATATATATATATATATATATATATATATATATATATATATATATATAATTATGTGATTAGATTACGATGTTTCCTCGATCAGAAATAGAATAGCTATGATAACCAGAGAAAAGATAAGGACGCTGTTGTAGAGACAACGTCGCAATTGTCCAGAATCTTGCTGGACCGGTTTGGAAAGCGATTTGGTTGTAGTTTCTGATTCCGCCTCTGCTTCTGGTTCTGCCTTGCTACCGTCTTCAGTCTCTTCTTCGGGACTTGGCTCGGAAGTGGTCATATCATCGTGTTCCTCCTCATCCGGCATATCATCATCGTCCTCGTCACTATCCTTCGTAGTAATACCATCAGTGGGATTGGAAATCACACCTAATTAGAATAAAAATCAGGAAAGAAATTTATTTTGAGTAATGTGTTGAAAATATACTCATAAATAAACCCAAGTTATACTTAGCGATTTACTAAGCGTAGCTTAGTTGTGGCATTAGGCCGAAAGTATGGAGTACTCAGCGAGGATCGAACTCACTACTCAGTAATATGATATAGCGAGACAAGCTTGCTAACTTTTACACCACGTCGAAGTGATCATCCCAAATTGTAGTTAGGGGATTTTTCAGCGCGCCCACGTCACTACCGAAGTTTAAACTGGGTTTACCGGCAATACCGTGGAAAAATTGCTCAGGCCCACTCTGTAGTTTCCCTTTTGTGGACCTCTCAGGCGCCAGGTAATGACCACAACTCTTCCCTTGAAGGTGTGGTACTACCTGGAGGGATGTCCCACCCCCGGGGGGTTGAGCTAATATTAATTGCAATTTTCTCCAATAGAAGCGAACTCAGATACAAAGTAAGTATAAGACGATTCACTAAGCGTAGCGTAGATGTAGCCCAAGGTCGTGAGTATGGATCACCCAGTGAGTTTCGAACTCACTAATCAATTGTAATTGATTTACCGAAACATTACACTACGTTTAAGTGCCCAAAGCGATTTACTAAACGTAGCCTAGATGTGGCACAAGGCCGGAAGTATGGAGCACCTAATGAGGACCGAACTCCCTACTCGGTCTTAAGTGATCTAGTAAAACAAACTTGCTAGCCATTACACCACGTTGAAGTGCATAGCAGCCCCCTATCATTATTATTCAGTTTAGGCGCAAGCATATTGTTGAGCTTTACTTACCCAGCTGAATGGTCCAGTCAGCACTTGCCATATGACCACCGTCTTTTGCTTCGCAATAAATTATTTCATCGTTGATTTCTGGGATGTAAGTAATCATCTCAGAGGCTTGTGTGCGACACATACTGTCAGCGTTCTTAAACATTGGTTTTGAGTCTCTGGGCATGATTTTCATTTTGTCACTTGAATCTAGTTCAAAAATAAAATAAAATAAAAAATAAAGATAACTAAAAAAACGATTGTTATGTAAAAGAAGAAAAAATGTACAAAAGTAGCACATACACAGATTAAAAGATAACACAGAAATAAAAATCAAAGGAGGTGATAATTTAAGGAGAAGTAATGGATAGCGGCATCGATTAAGAAATCCGCGAGCCGAGTTCGAATTCTAGTCGAGTTCATTGCATTCACTTTGTGCTAATACCCCTGGGAAAGGTATGGATCCATCTCTTTCCCCCCCACCCCAATTATGGCTAAATAGAAGAATAGACTAATTCCTATAGTCATGAATGGCAACCAGACCAGGAGAAGGAAAAACTCTGAATTCAAAATCCAACCTTCATCAGGCTATCTTGCCGAGGAAACAACACTGCTAATGGCGCTTCAGTACATATGGTGCCTCTACGACCCTGCAAGGTTGCGGGTTAAAAATAATTTAAATGGCGTTTATTTCCTTTTTGTTTATATTATTTACATTCAGATTAATGTCTTCCTGTTTGTTGCTATTATCACAACGTTTCTGTCACTGTGCCCTCTGGCCTTCTTCAGATGACTGTCATCGAATTTCGAACTGAAACTTTTATTTAACCTACGTAAGAAGACTGTTTTCGCTCCGCAGTTCATGTCTAGGGAATTATTCTTTTTAGAACTGTTCAGTTATTACCCACTCTGTTTCTATTGAGACTGAATCTATACTACCCAACCTAGGGATTGAACTCACAATTACTATGTCACGAACGCTTTGATCCATTAGGCTACGTTTCATTTTGTATTGTTTATTTAAATCGTAGAGTTGTTTGCTAATTAAATTTTTTCACTTATAACGGAACAGAAGACAACCATATACCTAGTCAATATGACAATGTCTCTAAAATTTGGTGATTTACAACGCGTAGTTTTGGTACAAGGCCGAAACCAAGTGAGGATCGAATTCAGTACTCAGTCGTAATTGATATGAGACAATCTTGCGAACCATTGCAAAACGACAAAGTGCCCAAGAGTGCGATTAATCTTACGTGATAAATAGCGATTTAATAAGCGTAGCTTAGAAATAGAACAAGGCTGAAAGTATGTAGCAACCAGTAAGGATTGAACTCATTCCTCAGCGGTAATTGATTGAGCGAGATAAGCTGCTAACCATTACACCAAATCGAAGTGCACTATATGGTATAGTGATTTACTAAGCGTAGCTTTGATACGGCACAAATATGAAACAGATCGAATTCACTACTCAGTTGTAATTGATTTAGCGAGACAAGCTTGCTAACCATTATATTAAAAGTTCGAATCTTTCTATCTTACTGATGTATTTTTATACGTAAACTTTGCCATATGTCAAGTTTATAAATATAAGATCGATTGGTTAACATTAACTTTATTGCGAAATGGTTGACTTAAAGGAAAAATGTAGCTGTGTATGTATAACGAGTACAAAAATACATTAAAACATAACAGAAAAGTAATTACAATGTAAATGAATTTTAATTCGTTAATGGACATACCTTTTGTCTTTTTGAACCATTTGAATTTAGTCATGTCACTGAATCCAAAACCTGAACATGTCACTTGGATCTCTTCTCCGACCTTATGTTGACCTTCTGGCATAACTTTGATTTCTAAATTTTCGTGAGAAGAAACTGGCGCTGAAGATTAAAAAGAATACATCTCATTTATAAATCTTACAAAACAAGGAATTATTTTTTCATTAATGGTTTCATGCTGAAATTTCCAAAGTGGACAGTAACCCCCATCTCAGGGGTGAGGAAAGATTCAAACAACGGTGACGAAAAAGGGGATAATAGAGGCCGGTTTAAAAGTGAATGGTATTTGCGGCAGGGTAGCATTAGAACCAAGTAATAATATTTCTTTTACTAAATCTGTATGGCAAAATCCTAATCATTTAAATTAGGAAAGCCGTATGCTTTACAAAGAATAAAATTAGCATAAGTTGTTCAGAATTTTCGGTTTTATTTTAATTTTCTGTCCGAAGATAAAAGTTCGAATGTTTGTTTGTATCTTACTGATGTTGTTTCGACGGGGTGAGCTAAGCACCAGCCAAATCAGACAGCCGAAGTCTGTATAGGTGAATATTCTAAGTGTATCGGTGTAGCGATACAGCTAAGGATGTTTTTTTTTCTGGCGGCATCTTATCTAATGTCATTAAAGAAATGTTTACAGTGTTGGATTATTCGTTTTTGAATGTGGAGTATACAAAATACCAAGAAAGAAGTGTCTTCATAGGGGGAATAGGAAGGAGATCTAGGGTTTTGTCTTGGGAACAAAAGGAGTAGCAGGTAGAAAAAGTTTGGAACCATCGATTTAAAGTAGTTGTCAGAAGAACAACTCTTGGAGGAGCAGTTCGATTACATTTATATGTCTATTAAATATGTCTATACTAATATGTCTATTAAACTTTGCTTAATCAGTTATTGACTGTAGGTGAAGGTCAATATTTCCACTGAGCAGGTATATTATCGTTGACCAACAAAAGAGAAAGGCATCAATCCCTGCTTTGGTAAGTTGAAGCATCTGCAAGCAGATGCTTATAGGATTGTATTGATGTGCGGTTAGTGTAACGGTTATTCGTGCAGATAATGGAATCGGCGAACCGATTTCGAAGTCCGGACTAGACTTCTGCATTCACTTTCTCACTAAAGCTATTCGAAAATTCGATCCAATTCTACTCCCTCCAGCTATGAGTTATATAGTAGGGTAGACAAATCGCTTTTGCCTTGGCTGGTAAACAGTCTTGGAGAAGAAAAATGATGAACTCAAAATAACGGGAGACTACTCCGCTATTTTCTCTTGAAAGTCATGAAAATTTATAGATAATAAAGAAAAAGCTAGTCTAAGGAAAGCCTTGATCGCCAATATCTTGAAGGGACATGACAATTAGAAGTAGATGAATTTGATATCGAGTCGTATTCCTGGAGTATACAATAAAAAAGCTATCAGTATGCCTGCTGAAATATCCGATGGTAAACATCCTGAACTCTTAAATGCAATAAGGAACTAAACTGAACATTTTACTTACAATGGAAAGACATATGTTCCATTTCGTCCCCAAATCCACATTTGATAAGCAAGTCGGTCTCATCTACAGATGGCTTGTATGCAAAATGTTCCTTACGGGTGTTGCTGCAGTTGCTGCAAAAGAAAAAAAAAGAGCGGTTAGGTAAAAAAGAGGGTTCATTGTGTCGATTCAGCTATCACAAACTTGGTAACAATGAGAGATAGAAGTGGTCATAGAACTGAAAATTAAAAGTCCAAAACAGGAAAATAACAAAATGGATATGGTTACGCGGAGGACATTTGAAGAGAAAAAATATTAATGGCTGCTTGGAATTATTATTTAAGAACAAATTAGACAGGATATCCTGTAGAGATAGAAATGGTATTATCAATCGTATAAAAAGCAAATACAACAAATTAGTTCAGAAGGAGTGCAAAATTAGACACGAGTGGGTAGGAACTGAGATCTAGTTAGATTTGTGCAAACGTATGAGATTTGAACATGCAAAACAAAAAGAGAAAACGAAAGTTTATGTAACTTTGGAATTCACATAGAATCAGGGAGGAAATCAAATTCAGAATGAAAAATAGCTAAACCTTGCTATTCTGAGAAATACGAAAGTAGCGATGATATACATGATTATCCTCGGGGCCCTTGGAAGTGTCATGGAGAACGTAGCGAAAATGTCGGAATGATTAGAAACCCGAGGTAAACTTGAAAACACTTTCATAATAGATTTATTAAATTATTATTTTATTTGGTGACATTTAGCCAATTGTCTTCCTTGTTGTACCACCACTAGTCCGTACTGACTTGATAATTTTTGTCGGAATATTTTCGTTTAGTAATTATCATTATTGTATGCTTTGCCATTCGGACCAGCCTGCTCAGCTAGGTTGAAAAACGTAGCATGAATAAGGAACCATCTCATATTCCTCTGTAGATGTAGAGATCTGAAGCTAATTCCAACTGGATTTATCTGAACATCAATCCGTTCCAGAATAGTCCAAACGATTGCAGAAATAAGAGAACACGTCCTAAGGAAAGAATCCGTCATAATCACTGAATAACGATCATGTTAGTTCGAATAGCAATGCATATAATATTCGCAAAGGTTGCAAAATATCAGCGAATAAGCACCTCTATACATGTATCACAGACATCATAAGGTTTATGTATATATTCAGTCAGTTATGTGCCATGCATGGTACACGCCTAGGCGATCATGTATCTTTCGATTCATGACTGCTGAGGCAGCTGTTTTTCCCTCAGTATGTTGCCATTTCTTTCTGCAGTACACCAGTTGCCATCAAGGCTATAAAATTCGGTCTGTTCTGCTATTTACCCATAGTTGGTAGGGGTGGGGAAGAAGAGGAGTCATACTTTTCCGAACGGTATTAGCACGTAAGTGAGTGTAATGGATTCGACTGGAATTCGAACTCGGTTGGACTTACGGTGTTGTCATGTTGAAACCCTGGCTCCCGTACGATCATCGAACAAGCAACGTCGAGCCTGGTCAATACCTAGATCAGTGACCGCTTGCAAATACCAAGTGCAGTACGTTTTAATGCACGGGTGGTGTAAGGGTGGTGTAGCAAGCTATTGTTAATCGAAGAGTCGAATTCCGAATTCAGTTCAGTTTGTTGTATTCATTTATGTACAAATACCCTTGGGAAATGTATGAATCCGCCTCGTCTCCTCTCAGCTATGGATTAATTAGTAAGATCTGTAGCACTAAATCATTATTATCTCAAAAAAATCTTACAATCTAAAAATATTTTCTGGCTTTAAATAAACTGCAAAAAGGGTTTGATAAATCGTAAAAAAGCGAATCAGTCAAGACACTATGCCCAAAGTTTTTCTGTTAAAGATTAAATTAAATAGAGCAACCATTGTGTTACCATTTTGTGGAAAATTAACTCATTTCGGAGAAAGGAATTATCGATGAACATTCGCGTCAATTTCTTTAGAGTAGATTGCGCAGATCTGAACACACACACACACACACAAACACGATTTTTTTATCACTTACGTTTGGTGAAACTTCATTGTGTCGATGGTAATGAAAGAAGGATCGATGGGTTCGTAGGTGCTGTCACCCTTCCTCTTCTTAAGCCACTTCATCATTTCGGGTGGGTTTCCGGCTTGTCCTATGCAGGTGATGTTAAGAGGGCTACATTCATTTTCGCGGTTGTCAATCATTTCGACAATTCCTTTGTCGACTGCAGCAACAAGAAAGAAACATATAAGATAAAGAAAAAAATAGGAAACGTTCACATGTTTCACTTTTATTAAATTTTATTAATTTTATTATTTTACATGTTTCACTTTTATTAAAGCTTCATCAGAGAATGAGATATGGATAAAAATGTGCAAGAAATTCTGGTATTTTTATTTCTTACTGCTATACATGTTATTTTCACATGTACACGTGTACGAGTTGACCGCCGTCTTATTGTTAAACTGAATTTAATGGAAGCACACTTAATTATATATAACAGGGATGTCAACTCAACCTCATTGGAAATAATGTTTAAATTAATAAAATTTAGAAATATATATATATATATATATATATATATATATATATATATATATATATATATATATATATATATGACAAAGTGGAAATACTGTTTGTTGATATATAAAATTATACAAAATTATATATCGTTATACGCAAAATCATTCCCTAATCAACATGCGAAAAAGCCAATGAACAAAACGTCTACTACTATTATTACTACACATACACACACAAGAATATACATTGTCATCTGAATCCCACATTGACAAACTAGAATTATTATAGACTTATATACATAAAGCAATATTTAAGGTTTATCAGGTAGGCTTGGAATCCGTTAATTTCTTGAAACTTTGGCTGGAAAGGTGGTCTATCCTTAAATTCAGGACGCCACAAATTGTTGATATACCGCTAAACAAAACCATTCATCCATTCAACCAATCAACCAAACGACCAACTAACCAATCCATTGGATTAAAATGAGTGAGCGTTTTAATGTAGGGCCTCGCATACATTTGTATGGGTAAAGGCAAAATTCTCTAGTAGTCTTAGCCTACCGCAAAAGCATCCAGATGATTAACAAACCCATCTTTTTTAGTCTAACGGAATAACACTATCATGGAATAAGGATCTCCGAGGTGCCAGACACATTTCGTCATTGAGATGTCTGTTTCATATAAAACCTAAATAATTGCGTGAGTTGTGGTAAAAATAAGCCTGTCTTACCAGATTTTGTCGTAGACGGCAGGGTATAATCCTGATCCCGTTCTATTAGTGTGAAGGGGAGGTGCTACTCAGAAGAAAGATCCCCTGGGACCAATACAATTAATCGGAATCAAAAGGCTATGGATATGCAGAGCATGAAAATACTGATTTTTATGAATCTTCTTGGATGTTATATTTATGAGTCTGATATTATCGGAGATTTTTTTTCTTTTGCAAACCAAATGATTGACTTAAAACAACCGTTCGAATGCATTACTCATTATCGCTTTTATTAGTCGTAGAAATTATAATTCCTATTTCTGAGTTTTAAAAAATCCGTATTATTAAATATTAAGTAAGGCAAAACTACTATTCACTACATATCATGTCTACAAAGACTTCAATCAGCTCAACATAGTTATTTTGACACCAAAAATGAAATATCGCGACTTACCGTAAAAGTTCAGTCTAATTTCCTCTTCTATTGGTGCTTGCCCATCGTTGTAGATACACTTGTAAATATTCTGGTCAGTGCACTTGGGTTTCTTGAGGGTCATTTCTAAGAAGGTACGTGTTTTGCTGAGTTCTTTCTTGAAGTCGAAACGTGCCTTGGTTTCGTCGTCCTTCCATTGAACGCGTGGTCTCTTGTCGGGTTGGTAGCTAAGAATTTCCGCATTGCCAGCGAGCACGGACAACTTCTTCAGTTTATTGGTTTTGTAGTTTGCTTCGCATGTAAGGGTCATGTCAGTAGTCAAAACTGGCCGCACTGGATTAATACCGAATGTAACTGGAAGAAATGAAGGCAGAGAGTTAAACAACGGTAGAGGAACATCATTCAGTTATGTGACATGCGTGATACACGCTTAAGCGATCATGTATCTTTTGATACATGGCTAGCGAGGCAGATTTTTCCCTGCAGTAGGTGGCCATTTCTTTCTGGGGTAGACCAGTTGCCATCTAAGGCTATAGAACCCGGTCTATTTAACCATAGCTGGGGGAGAAGAAAAATTATTAAAAAAAACCGAAACAAATACATATATAAAAACATTGTATGTACTCGCTGTGATAGACAAATATCGAAACAATCTGATATTAATTTTCTTCTGTCTATATTTCTGAGATGAGTAATTGTAGCTCTTTACACTATTTACATCTGTTCTGTGGGTGTTAGATTTCCAAGTCGTCTTTCCTCATTATGTGCTCTAAAAATTTCAATTGTCTCTTTCTGATGTTGAATATAAGTTTTCTTCTTGTTTCCATTTTATGTAAAACTTCATCGTTGCTCACATATTTAGTTCATATTTCGGACTCCATTAAAATACCTGGCTTGTTTGGAACTGCTATGAAGATAGATCTTCCGGTATTTTGCCGTTGTCGTATATTTTGCTGGTTCTGCGTCTTTGTTTCTGTTCATCTTGGCCAACGCCAACCGTTATATTTTTTATATTCGGTCGAGCTAGTTCGGTCATTCATGAGTCTATCACGCCAACTATCACGGCCCTGCATCAAGGTCGCAAGGTCATTAGATTGGCATCATGTGTCATAACATAGTTGGCCAATGTAGGTGGTTGTTGGGCGACTAACCCATCTTGCGCTACGGCTAGGTGTCCAGAGCAGTGGATTACTCGCTAGTTCTTGTTTTGCTTACCAGTAGTGTCCTGCAAAGCGTATTCTGTGTTCATGTTAGATTGCAGAAATAACAGAGATGTGTCCATAGAGCTGTGATTTATTTGGATATTGTTTCCAAGAGATGTTAAATACATATATAAAAACATATGTACTCACTGTGATAGACAAATATCGAAACAATCTGATATTAATTTTCTCTTAGCATTTGAGTGTAGGTTCCATCAAGCTTAGACTCGAAGATTTTAGTTAATGTCCAAGGAGTGGCACCATACATTAAAATCGACTATACTATGGCGCGAAAAAAAGCTCTGTTTGAGGTTGTCTGGTAGATCAGATTTTCAGATTCAATCCATTTTATTGAAAATACTACACGTATGTCTACGATTTTACGTATATTATCTTTCACAGCTCTGTTTTCATGGAAGAGCTCACCAATGGATTCGTTCCATTTTGGGGATATTTCTTTCTTTCTCTGATATGGAACTTCTCTTTTAGGACTTTATGCATCCTGTCGAAAAGCAAGGTTTCTCTTGTGCTACATCTTTTATATTATTATGCATGCCTGCTATGTCCGTCTTTCAATTCTTCTATTTTGCACATTTCTCATGGAGCAAGTCATCTTTTACTGATTTGAATCTATTTAATATCTTTGATTATTTATAACATTTTCTCTGCCATAACTTGGCATTATCTACTGTCTCCTTTTAATTTGCAAATTCCACATCAGTTATAGACGCGACCAATTATAGACCAATTATAGACTTAATTATAGACCAATGTTTACTTATAGACTCAATTATAGACCAATGTTTACTTAAAGACTCAATTATCGATTAATGTTTATTTATTGAGTCAATTATGGACCAATAGTTGGTTATAGACTCTAACGAAATTTTCCATTGTTATAGCGTATAAATATGCTAGACACGTGCAGTTCGAACAAAAGTAGAAAAAAACAACTTACCAGTGGCCGCAGATTCGTATACTGTAAGATAGAAAGAAAGGAAAATTGATGTTTATTCCGTTAAAAAAGAATTACATGTCAAGATATAAATAATCGCTCATTAACAAAAATAATTAATAAAAATAATTAAAAGAAAAAAATGATTTTCCAAAGAAATTTTGAAGGAATGAAAAAAAAAAAAAAACTCGAACGAAAAAAATGAAAGTGTAAAATGACTGCTAATCGTTATACCTGTTTCCTTCCGAGTGACCATAAGCCAGTAGTTATCGTATGAAAGAACTGTCCGAGGTTTTTAATCGAGTTCTTTCAGTTATTCATTTAGCCGTTATCAAGATTCAAAACCTTTAGAATTGTGTAAAGTAAATGTGTCTATAAACTGTTTTTAAAAATTCCATTTTTAAACGCATGTATTACATTTGAACATTACGATAAATAGAGAGGCAAGCGAAATTCTTCTTTACGTAGAATGTATCATTTAGTCATTAAATAATAGCACTTCTCTGAATGAAGAAGTTAAAATCTGTTTTGTAGTCTTTATTACATGATAAAAATTTCAAGAATCTGAAGCCAATTTCTCCTTTTTATAGTTAAAGTAGTATAACATTTATCAAAAGTTTTGTCGTATATATATATATATATATATATATATATATATATATATATATATATATATATATATATATATATATATATGGAATAGGGGATAGCGGCCCGGGTTGAGGAATCGGAGAGCCGAGCTCAAATTCCTGTCGGATCCATTACATTCACTTACGTGCTAATGCCGCTGGGAAATGTAATAATCCCCCTCCTCTCCCTCCAGCTATGGGTAAATAGCAGGACAGACTGGGTTCTATAGCCTTGGATGGCAACTGGTCTAGGAGAAGGACAACTCTGAATTCAAAACCTGCAGAGGGTCGTTTGGGAACCTTGTGGCACGTGGTGCACCAGGTCTCTGTATTCGGCCCTTCAAAAAGTGTGGTTGGTTCTGCCTTCACCGCTGTAATCATATCATATGTGCTGGTGTTTGACTGTTAGTTCCCAGGAACTGAGCTGCTTGACCCTCATACATCATAAATCCATTATTTCTTTAGAAATTGTTTTGTTAACGTTTCGGATGCAAAACTGAGCAGACGTAGGTTTTCAAGAAAAATCTGCCGGAGGAAATGTATTTCCCTTAAAAGGAATATAGAACTTGGATGGGTTGTTCGCTCTTGGTGACCGAAACTTTTAAAGACACACAAGATTGAGATGACGACCCAATACACTACTTTAAAGCTATTTACTTAACTTTACATATATTCTAATGCGCGGATATGGTGTGAAAATGCAAATACCTGAAAATGGTATTAAGTTACCTGGTCCTACCAACTTGGCTGCGTATTCTGCCTATGTCGATGACGTCTACATGCTTGTAATTAGAAACCGTACTGTATGAAACGATGGGAGGAGCCCAAATTAACCGTGATAGGATGGTTCGTTTGTTGTTGGGCTTGTAGAAAGGCTCTTATAAATGTTAAACTGTTTTTTAAAATTCCATTTTTGAACTTTAGCGTGACGGTATTTAAACATTACGATGAACAGACACGCAAGCAAAATTCTTCTTTACGTTGAATGTATCAATTAGTCAGTAAATAAAGACTGTTCTTTGAATGAAGAAGTTCAAAGTCAGTTTAGCGTATTATCAAAAGTTGTGCAGCATATATATATATATATATATATATATATATATATATATATATATATATATATATAATTACTTTTAAACGTTATATTTAGTAGATACCCGTATTTGAGTAGATGCTACATTTTTGAAAAGAGTTTTTTACTTCGTCTACCAGCCGAGAAAAATTTATTAAAAAATCTTTGTCTTCTTTTACAGGAGAAACTACCTTCTGATCCAACGTGCTTTGACCACTCAGCTACGGAGAGTTTCACAGTCAAGGAAAGTTCTATTTGTCTTAAAACACATTCATTCGTTCAGATTTTCTCAAAAGTCATATATGCTCAGTTTCATATGTAAAATCAAGTAATTTCAAAAGACTTAATTAATTTTATTTTTTAATCTAACATACTTTTTATTAATTCATACATATGTATTTGTTTGTGTATGTGTGTATGTGTGTGCGCGAAAACAATTATTTTTTTGTGAATACACGTATTCCAGTGAACGTCCTTCATATTTTAAATAGTAAAATTAATGTCAACCGGCCTATAATTCAAGAAATGCTGGACATATTTTTCGTTAGTATGCACTACTCGATTTCTAGGCCGGTTGAAATTAATTTCACTCCTTAAAAGAACAGGGATGACACCTCAAACACGTGTACTCACGAAAAATGATATAGTTTATAGTAATAAGAAATAATGTCGGACAAAAAATTAATTATATATATATATACATAAGTTTTCAGGCACTTTCTAAGTTCGCCGCAAACTGTGTTAGCCTTTCCAGGGAGATAGTATCAATAATTCACCTTTTTTGACAAATCGACCATGGTGAGATTAGAACCCGGATTTCATGGTTGGAAAGTGAATGTTATAATCACTTGACCGCATGCCTTGAAAAATCCTACCACGGATTGACCCAAGCCTTGTGAATGACATTGGGTAGAATGAACTATTTGGGAGCCCTCAGTTGTTGAGCGAGCACGAGCGTACAGATCTTGTTCAGGGTGTTTTGATCCCACCAGATAATTCACTCTCTCACAGAAACTGTTACTAAGGTCCGCTCAGCATAGTTTTAGTATAAACCACGGTTGGACTCTGCGGGTGCTGAACAAACATAAATGTGCTTGAGTAGTCGTCTACAATAGGAACTAGATAGCTGCCTTAGCAGATAGGCATACACAGATACGAGCAGCCAGTCATTATATTGAAAACACACACACATATATATATATTGTCGAAAATTCCTTTCGCTTCAAAAGGTAAATCAGAAGCCGTTCCGGTAGAGTAAGCGTTGTGAAACACTACCTAGTCTCGCAACCAAATTTTTAATCAGGGATCAATTAATAATGAGACAAAAAGAGAGCCTGCGGAACGACTCTGTTCTCATAAAGTTCATCTCGCAAAAGAAGATGAGATGGGAGAGAAGGCAGGCCTTAAGTTGCAAGGTGGTAGACCTGCACATCACACCCTTTCCGGTAAAAAGATTACAAAAACCAGTGCTCGGGACGGCTTCGCTTTCAAAAACAAGCTATGGCAAACACTCCTTCTCCTACGTCTGACAACAACCCAACACACACAGATAATCTCATTTATTTTCCCATATATATATATATATATATATATATATAGAGAGAGAGAGAGAGAGAAAGAGAGGGATAAAGAGAGAAGGAGAGACATGATAAATATATGTAATTGTCGAAAATAAAATCTATTCTGAAGAAAACCCAGAAGAAAGCAAATTCGGCTAAAATTTGATTTTGCATCTTATAATAAGGAGCTTGCTATGTTATTCAGTAATAATAATAATTTGCTATTCGTTTGTTAGTATGCCCGTCTGCTACGGTATCTAGCTTATCCCTGTTTTATTTTTCCAACACACAGACCCAACCTTGCTTTATAATACAACTATACTGAACTGACCTTTAGAGTTCACAATCTGGCATGATCAGTAACTGAAACAGGTTCGTATGCTAAATTTAGCACAACCATCAATACAAATTTCATTTGTATAGTTTTCTGGTACTTCCTAACGGTGTCATAGGCTGTGATTGGCTCCCTAGGCCGATATTATCCTTGATAAAC
This sequence comes from Acanthosepion pharaonis, assembly GCA_903632075.3. NCBI lineage: Eukaryota > Metazoa > Mollusca > Cephalopoda > Sepiida > Sepiidae > Acanthosepion > Acanthosepion pharaonis. Next base: position 3,051,865 of record CAHIKZ030000624.1, read on the forward strand.
CGACAGTATTGAGGTTTGAATCCAAGCCTCATGATTAGAATGCTAACACGACCACACAATACGTAGCAGCTTCAGTGTAAAAACTTGTTGATAGCTAGTAAGGGTTTTCTTTTTTATATTCCTCCAAGCATACACATTACCAATAGTGTCTTTTAAGTATAATTAGTACGGTAAACGTCCAAGTAGCAGGTGGTATGAAGACTGAAACAACATTCAGATCTGGTCTATCTCGAGATTATTGACAAAATTCAAAGGAGGATCTGTAATGTAGTTGATTCTGAGCTCGACTTCATTCACTTCATCCCCGTGGTCACGTCACTGCCGTCTATCTTTTCTACAAATATTTTTATGGCAACTGTTCTGATGACCCTTTTCCATAGTGCCTCGACTGCATGAATTTAAGCGTGCTACTAGATTGGTAACTTGAACTCACTGTTTTACTGCGGAACTAGCATGATATATATATATATATATATATATATATACTCACTATTTAGCCGTAATTGATATGACAAGACAAGCTTGATAACCATTACACGACGTCAAAATACCCTAAATGAATAATTATAGCAGAACATTTTGTATTCGAAAGAAATAATAAAAGAGGTAGAAAGAATGAGTGTAGAATTTATATCAATTATAATTTTAATAGTTAAAAGTGTCCACGAGAATTTACAAGCATCAACTCGAAGAATGAATCCAGTCCAAATTTGAATTCATTTCAAACTGGATCAAATCATACACAACATAAAAAGCTTACTTGTTCAAGTTGACATGTTTAAATGTTTATAATTACATCATTTAATCGTTAAACAGTATAAAGTTTTACTTTCTAAAATTGATCAATTTCTTTGTAATTATATTATAAGTCTTATCGTAGTAATTTTAATTTCGTTTCAGTCAGACTTGAAAAGAAAAGTTTTGCAGGTTATTTGATCAGCGACGATTGGTGGAAATTTTGTTCACTTTCATTTTAGTCTTTGGGTACATATTTATTGTCCTCGATTGTGCATTGAAGAGCGAGTATTATAACCGGTTAGCTTCTTTTTTGTTATATTTTTCGATTTTACGAGAATCCCCTTTGCACTTGTTCTAACATATTTGCATATATTATATGTTAATTTATACTTAATAAAATATCCGTTTTCAAAGCCATAATATCCACCATAGGTTATTTTAAAAAAAATATGCATATATTTATAAATGTATATTATGTTTATATATATAAATTATGTATATAAAGTAAATACTTTTTTCCATCATTAGGCTGTTGATATATATTATAAAAAGCTTACTTAACTTTTAAATATAATTTTTTTTTTTTTTCAAAGTTTCTTGGCAAATGTCCGTTCATCAAAACCAGAACTTCCTGAAGAACAGCCATTTATCAAGAAACTTCGAAATCGGAGAAAAAAAAAAAAAAATATATATTTAAAATTTAAGTAATCTTTTTATATAATATTATTAATGCTCTATTTTTAATATTATTTTAATATTGCTCATTATATATAAAATATCTACTGTTTCTTAAATCTTATATATATGTGTGTGTGTGTGTGTACGCACATATTTAATCAAACAAACAAACTTGACTTGTCTCTTGTCTTGGTACACACATTAGAATAAATTTACTCAACATAATGCTATAAGTTCTTATAGCTGCAATTCTGCCAAGTTTACTATTGAGAGCAACTCTCTGGAGAATGCAAATTATTTAGTAGAGTGTTTGTCATAAGTTTTCTCGAAGAAGATTTTACGGAAGTTTGATGAAATACTTCATGAACTGAATTATACTGCCAGTTCGCAGGTCTGGTGGCTTTAATAATAAAAACAAAACGTTCACGTGGAGAATATTCAATGAAACATTCCAATGAATCATTTCTGAAGCAAAGGAAAAACCGAAACATTTCATTTGTCGTACGAAAGTGTGTCTGCTTCACATTAATATTATAGATACAAAAGACGGAAAAGTGCGAGAGCACACGCACAGGCACACACACAAATATATATGTGGTCTTTTGTGCAATTCTCGAGGCGGTCTCAAATGTCATGCCCGTGATAGGCATGCAGATAATTAGTTCGTGGTCGTCGTAACCTCATACGTCAAACTCGACGGAAGAATCCATCATATATATATATATATATATATATATATATATATAAAGAAATACACTCTTGAGGTGTGCTATATTTATGGGATAAAGTGCTCAATATCAGAGATATATGTATGTGTGTATATATATATATATATATATATATATATATATATATATATATATATATAATTATTTATTTAAAAATATGATTCCAAAACGCTACATAAGAGTTCTCATGTTTCAAAACAAGAGCCGAAAACTTCAATATAATTATTTGAATTAAATGGAATTAAAGTAAGCTCTGTTCCATCTTCAAGCGAATTTTTTTGGGAATAACTCATTTCTGAAATTTACGTGTTTTAATAGCATATTCATTATTGAAATCAATTTTATATATATTTTTCACACACAAACAAACACACACACATACGTATATATATATATATATATATATATATATATATATATATATATATATATATATATATATATATATATATATATATATATGTATTCTGACGGAAAATAAAATTGCAGCTTATGTGTTTTTTAATCATTTCTCTACAAGCAAGGCAATAAACCCACTAAGACATTAGTGAACGTCCTAATACTGAAGTTAGATTTTGTTTTTCACTCTTGTTTCTTTAATCATAATTACTTAACGATTTTTTTTATCTGTTATCTCTTTTCCATACATTCAACATACACGGTACGAATCTTTTGACGCTTACCTAATTTCAGGATTATTTTTAATAAGCAGCTTCATATAATCACGCTTGAATTCAATGCTTTTATTGAAGTATTGTTGTTGAGGGCAATTCTTATAAAAATTAATGTCAGAAATAAATGATACACTTTCGGAAAGACTCGAATTACACACTTTTTTTTTTTTTATCGGAAAACATGTCAACTTGGCATCTACCTTACCTATTTCCGGCTCCATTTATTCAAATGTATACATACCCCTTAGGCCAAAAGTTTAGGGTCATCCTCTGGATCTAATAATTAGTAAGTTTAATCCCTTCTTTGGTTTAATTAACATTAAGCTAGGTTGCCGAAATTAATTAACCCATTAGTGCATGAAATCTATTTTTTTTTAGAAAGAGTGTTACCTAAAATTTTTAATCCGCCAGCCGTAAAATTTAAATTAGCCAGATAGATTAGGAAATAAAAAGAGTTAAAATTAGATAAGTTCATCTATCGTCTGGTTTACACTCCTCTCCTGTTTTTTTGAGAAGTAGAGGTTTGTCTTTTTTTTCTGTTTAGGATTGGGTTTCCGACTGTATCTGAAAACTTTAAATTCTCTTTCAGTCCCAATATCTCCTTGCGTTTTAGTGGCGTTGTCGCCTTGCTTACGGCGAATTGATTTAATAATAAAAAAAAAACTCCTTCAGGAAGAAAAAGTCTCTCTGACCCAAAGTAAGTTCGCAAATTAGTTTTGAAAAAGGCACAAAACTTTAATTTTTTTTTTTCGAAATCTAGAGGTTCGTCTAAACCTTTTGGCCTATAGTGTATAAATATTCATTAACTTCCTTAACTGCCTGATACGCTACCATCATTTCTTTTTGTAATATACACTCGTATTAGTTTAAGTTATGTTGGTTAATTTTACAACATATCATCCAGTTTCCAACCATACAGATGAAGCTGCACAATATGGCCTGAAGATCGCTTGAGGCGAGAAAGTGATATTCACTTCTTAAGTGTTTGCTCCTATGTTAATATTATCTATATCCACAAACACTATCTTCAGTACTGTTCCCTCTTCTATAAGTATAGTAAATCCTCTCTCACGCTCTCTCTCTATAAATATATATATATATATATATATATATATATATATATATATAGAGAGAGAGAGAGAGAGAGAGAGAGATGTGTGTGTGTGTGTGTGCGATTTGGGATTAAATATAAATTAAAATATGGAGTACAATCCGAGCGAATGATAGGATAAAGAACAAATAAGAAGCGCATGGCCCAGTGGATAAAAGCGTTGGTTGAATGTAGTGACTTCCCCAAATAGCTGAGGTGAACAAAAAACTTGGGGAATTAAGTTAAAGGGAGATAACTGGCAACAAAGATGAGGACAACTGTCCGAACAATGTAAATAATGTAAATATGCGCAAATACACTTAATGAAATTGTGAATCCACCTCTTCTCCTCCAAGTTATGGGTTAATTTGGAAGACTAAACCATTATTACAATCTAAAAATATTTTCTGGTAATAACCTCCAAAGGGTTGATAACCCATAGAAAACGAATCAATCTACGCATTAGATAAAGCCTAAATAGAAATAGATTCATTTTTAAAAAATTTAAAACCTAAATTTTATATCATTGTAGTTTTCGCGTCGCGAACCACTGGAACGAGAGCGATAAGAAAGTATTTACTTTACACAGACAAGAAAAAATGGTTGCATGTTGTCTCTACTAAAAATAATATCTCGAATGTCTAAAAGCTTCTCATTTTGAAATTCTCGTTGATAACGTCTATAGTAATCGAACGATGGAAAAGGTAAACGAGCTTAACAGTAACTTGATCATTATTTTCTTTTCTTTTTTCACAGAAAAAAAAAGTAAAATAAAAAGCGGGTGAGAAGGAAAGGTTATAAACATTCCATGTTGGAAATTCCGGAAATTATCACCGAATATCCGGTCGCGTTCATATCGCGGATAAAATGTCAGCTGAGGTTGAAACAAACTTTTAAAATCTGTCTTTCAGAATAAATTGCAAGACATTAAACTGAAGACATTTTACTACGCCTTTTACATGTGTTAAAACATGATAAATATTCCCAACTCGTTTCAAATTCTAACATACATAAACAAAACTAAAATCTAACTTATAGGTTTACATGAATGCGAGCTAAAATCTATAGAGGGTACCTGAAAATGAATGAACACTAAAGTAGTTGTTTGTAGTTCATGTTATAACTAACAAGCATGGGTGAGAAGGAAAACTAATCTGGAATTAATGAAAATATATATATATATATATGATAAAATATAGTTTCTCTCTATAGTTTCTATATATATATATATATATATATATATATATATATATATATATATAGTTTTAAGGTATGCTGTATTTATAGGTAAAAGTGCTCAATATCAAAGATAGAGTATATGTAAATATAAAAATTATAATGAAGTAAAAAAGAAAGGTATATATATATATATATATATATATATATATATATATATATATATATATATATATACCTTTCTGTTTACTTCATTATACTTATATATATATATATATATATATATATATATATATATATATATATATATATATAGTGATTTTCCAAGCATAGCTTAGATGTGGCACAAGGCCGAAAGTAGGGGCATCCAGTGAGGATCGAACTGAGTAGTTCCTCTTTATTAGCCGATAACCGTTAAGCTATGTGCACTTCTACAATTATATATATATATATATATATATATAGGGATATTAAAAAATTTTAAATAAAACTGTTAATTCATATATAACACATAAATTAATCTCAAACTAAAATAATTTAAATATTCATTGCATAAAAGATTCACGAACAACATCATTTACACACTTTCGTTTACGAGACATTAAATTAGGTCACTTACAATCTTTCATAATTTACCCAGATTTTTCAGTTAATCTGATGAGCGTCTATTGAATTTAGAAATTTTGACAAACTAACAACATTTTTATTTTTTTTATAAATAATTATTGGAAAATAAAATCCTTGTATTTGCCTTAATAATATCCATCATTAGCTGAAATGCGTCAGTTAGGATAAGTTTTTCTTTTGTCTTTATTCATATTGTCTTTTTACAGATATATATTTTAGTTATATCTGAGAGAATAATGGCACAAGGCCCATTTTGAAATAGGAATTGCACATGTTCAGTTCTCTCGGCATCTCCCTTTTGAGAGCCGCATTGTCTGGGGCTACGGACCCTCTGGATCTGAGCTTAATAATTAGCATTTCATAAGAAATGCTGTTTGTTATTTGTCTGTACCACCCAAGCAAACGGAATAGGATATAACGCCGAATTTAAAATGGCCGTCCCACGAGTAAACGAGACGAAGGATAAAAATTCCTCAACGTCCCAGGCATATCCTGTTGGGGAGGCCTCAACGCCAGGCATTAATTCTCTCTCTTACACTTGGGAGCAGTACGACCTGAGGAGGGAGGCGAACTCGCCTAGAGCTGAAATTTCGGATTAAGTACCGTATATACTCGAATATAGTGCGAGTTTTTATGAGAATTTTTTATGCAAAATATAGGGTGGGGTGGCGTACTAAACACAGGTAATTTTTTTTATCGAAGTCATGTATTTTCGGTGACCGGTTGCGCTATACAGAAGTAATTTTTTTTTCTGAAGGGGTTAAAATTCATGCAAAAAGATTCAGGGGTCGCACTATACCTGAAGGAGTAAAGAAAACAAGAACAAAACAGAGTTTAAGTGGCTCCCTACCGGCGTTCGAGCATGCTGATTTTCAAGGTAATCAGCTTCTCTTCAGTTGGATGAAAAGCACGATACAACACCTTTGGTCTTGATGAGTTCATCATAATTCAAATCTAATTATTCTCATTTATGAAATAGCAAAATGTTTAAGTGGAACTGGAAACAAATGTTTATCAAAGGAATATTCCTAAAGAGAAAAATGAATGGTACTTACGCTTTATCACTGAGAGAAAGGTACACAGTACCAGTAATTTTGTCACCGAATCCATTTTCTCTGACCGAATACTTCTCACCTGAAAAAAGAAAAAAAAAAAAACTTGTAAGACATCATGTCACAGACAACGCTATTCTATTAACAAAACGGTTTGATCGATGTATTCGTTTTTTACGGCTTACCAACCTTTTATAGAAAGTCAGAAAAATGTTGAAGATGTTTAGTTTAATTTAAATGGCAGAATAACCTTTTCGAATCCCAAAATGGCAGCGCTCACGAGAAATCGCCGTCAACGTATTTATAGTCATTACTTTCAGTAAATGGCAATTTACTATTTTCCCTAAACGTGCCAGCATAGCCAGGCGACAATGCTATGACAATGCAGCAGTGAAAATGTCTAATTGATCGGAAATACATTGCTCTCAACATTTATCTCACTTCGCTGAATGCTTGATAACTCTTAAAAATAAATAAATAAATAAATAAATAAATAAATAAATAATAATAATAATAACGCCGGAATCTAAATATTTTGTGTTATGTTATTTTATTTATTTAGATAATAATGGCTTTAGTGATGCAAGATTTACTAATTAACCCATGGTTTTGGAAGAAGAGTTGAATTCATACTTTTCCCAAGAGTATTTCTGCGTAATTGAATATAACGAACATAACGGGAAATGGAACGCGTCTCCCCAATTAATAATTTCGAGCCATTTTCCATTGCACCATCCGCACATCCAAGCTTATAGCACCAGGTATTCCCAAGTGGCTGTTACTTTACGGGACTCTCAAGTATCGAATTAATCAGTTCTGCCATTTTGCTGTATATCCAAACCAGTTGTACTCAAAGGAATGTGGATTACACGTTAAAGTTTTTTTGTTTTTTTTGTTCTCAAAATTTTCTTCATTTCATCATCCAAAATAGACAAGATATGTTCAACAGGATTTTTTTTTAGCTGTCTAACATCGAGCTCTACATGAGAGTAACAATTGGTAGGAGTTTTATCTGTAAAGCGAATATGTATTTTTGTAAAGTGATTTTTCCCTGAACACTTCGGGTGCTTTCAAAGAAAGTGCTCTAAATTACTTGTTACACCTAAACTGAAAATCTGCCACTTTTGAGAAGAGAGCGGCAAGTGGTTGAAACACAATTTGGGCCAGATATCCGCCGAAATCGTTTCTTGTTAAGCAAATAACTATTTTGAAAAGATCTCAGTGTGCTAAAACTCCTAATAATCTCTCCAGTTATCAACAGCTTTTTTTTTATCTGAATGTTGACTGGTTAAAGAAGCGAGCTTCTTTTGACTGTTTCGTAATAATTGTTTGACGACGAAGCTGTACAGGTGTTTTTATGAAGCTAATTTTCAAACAGTGTCTAATGTATACCGCTTTTGCAATGGTGATGTTTCTCAGCTCGGCGAACAAAGACAACATTCTGATAAAGCAGGCGGACAAGAATGAGAAGTTGTGATTTTGTTTTCATTATTAACGAAATATGCACTCCCGTGATTCATAACTTAAAATAGAATATCAAATTTTGAAGCTCATATCACTGCTGGTTCGATCAAACATTACATTTCTTTTCGAAATCTGACAATTTCCATGCATGTGGAGCATGAGGCATTGTGAAGTGATCATGTGCTATTATTATTTAGTGACTTTTATGTTTTAATATTAAATTATTATTTATTCTATGTATGCATATAAAATGTACTTGAAAACAAAAAAAAAAAAAGCAAGCAATAGACTTTATGGCTGGACATTTCAATATGTACGTTTCTAATCTAATGATAAAAACATCATTTATATTACACAGCAAATATTTATTTTTCAACATAATCTCCTTTTTCAGTTTCTGGTCACAGGTCTTTTCATCCACACTGATAAGTATAGGCTTGTGAATGTTATTTGATTTAGTTAACCAAAATCAAAAATATTTTCCGCCTCTCTCTCTCTCTCTCTCTCTCTCTATATATATATATATATATATATATATATATATATATATGATATATATATATATATATATATATATATATATATATATATTTGGTTAAAAAAGCCAAAGAAGGGTTGATATATTTTTCGATATTTCAGACCGTATTTTTTACATATTTAAATACAACTTTTTCAATGTTTGAATGCTTATATATATATATATATATATATATATATATATAATAGACGACACAAATACACACGACACGTGAAAACGCGAAAACCCATGCACTATTTGAAAATGAAGAGATCGACAACTTAGCACAAAAAGATAATACAGTTAGCAGACAAAAGCTTCGAAAAATCTTAAGAGATATACATCTCTTTAAAAAGATATATCGAGACATGTAACTTATGTTCGTTGGAGAAGCTTAGTATATTAAAGCACTTAAATAATCCTAACTTGCTGAACACGAGATCCTAATTAATGTCTACATGCATCCACAAAGTACTTGCTCAAAAACATTGACCCCGATTAAAAGTGATTGCAAAATGGATTTTACGAATATTAATATAATACGCAACAACTTTTAATATTCTCAGATCTCATTATCTAGAACTTTCCTTATATACCTATACACAATTTTCGTATGAAACAAAGAAAATAGTACTGAAATTTTATGCAATACCAATTCTAATCTATGGCACAGAAAGCCGGGCAATTTTTTCACAGATGAAAGAAGAGACTTGAGTCAACAGAAATGTGGTTCTACAGAAGGATACTGTGAATACCATGGTCTGAACGCATGAGCAACGATGAACTTGAGGCACACAGTGAATATCAAACTCCTGACACTTGCGAACTGGTTAGTAAACAGCACCACGTGACTCATCAACTAGTTTCGGCAGGAATCATTTTTAAATAGGTGCATTTGTTTTTCATGCTAATGTTTTTTTCCACTAATTATACTTCATTCAATTTTATGTTGTATTAAGAAATTATCAAACGAGAAATATATTATTATATATTATTTTAAGATAATTCCTTTATAGGAATATCATTTTTTGATATCATTAAGATAAGATTTTTGATATCATTACAGGTGGCGTTACAGTTACCCGCTCGAGAAATGGAATCATTGAACAGAGTTCAAATTCTGACCGAGTCTGTTGCGTTCACTTATCGCTACTACCCTTGGAAATGATAAGAATCCATCTCTTCTCCACTTATTATGAGTTAAATTATAAGACAGACTTAGGTCTCTCGCCATAGGCTGCAGCCAGTCTAGGAGAATAACTGAATTCATAACCATTGAGAAGGCAACGGGAACCCACTCTATTATCTTTTTCAAGAAGTCCTGGCAATTTGCAGTTAATAAAGTAAAAGAATTTGTGGAATAATTATATCTCCTTCTGAAGGTCACGGCATTAAAAACCTGTAACCATTAAGAGTCGTAGAGGCACCATCAAGACAGCCTGAGGGAGCCCATCGCTCTTTAGGTTTTCCTTCTCTTAGACTGATTCCTGCCAAAGGCTTAGAGAACCCAGTCTGCGCTGCTAAGAAATAAAGAGGTGGATTTATATCTTTCCTGGGGTATTTGAGAAAAAGTGAACGCAATGGCATCGGCTGGAATTTGAACTCGGCACGCCAATCCAAATGTCTGTACCGATAACCGTCTACGTTATACACACATAAAAGCAATAAATAGATCGTTGTAAAAAAATATCCCATTTTTGTTAAGAAATCACATTATTTTTCGATGTGATTTGAAGTGAAATGCCTGAACTGAAATGAAACAAATAAACTTCTGATTTTTAATCTGTTGCTCTACCAAAGAAACACACTTTTTCCATCGCTGCATATGGAAATTTCAAATAGTAGCTGCTAAACAAAAGAGTCTGTGGTTGTGATTACTCATTTCATTTGACCGAAAGGCGTCAGCAATATGTCAATTACCGTTTGGAAAGCCGTGAGCTTATATTCTGCAAATGGGGATAGACATATTCTGTATGTTATCTGTGGGGTTTTTTTTTGTTTTGTTTTATGATTAAAAACAAGTTGTTTTGTCTGCAAAAATAAACTTGGTATTTTTTCTCGTCTGTCAAGGAGAAACCAAAAAACAGATCCGTTGCAGAAAGATTAAGAAAAAAAAGCATAAATAAATAAATAAGCAAATTAATGTATATATTTAATAACCTTTTGCCATGTTTAAATAAATTCTCGAAATGCTTCTTGAAAAACTGTTAAAGTTCTAAAGCTACCATTTGGCGTTGTTACAAACCTTCGTGTTAATTCTGATATGTCCCGAAGAGCAAGCCTTTTACAAGCATTGTGTCTACCTGAAGAAGAGAAAGACATTCTTCTTTGGTTTGAAAACAAAAATAGTTGAATTTCTTAAATGATCATCACTTATTAGCAAATTGAGAGAATGTAAGTTAATTATAGTTATGTGATAAGAATACAAATATATATATATATATATATATATATATATATATATATATATATATATATATATATATATATATATATATATATATATATTCATACATGTTTCATTAAATAATGTAGACAAGTGTTGTCTATTTATTTTATGTAAATTCTTTTCATAACATCTGATAAGCTTAATGACATTATCATTAAACGAAGAAAGAAAATCACAATATAGATCCATATTTTTTAATCCAATCTAAGCTTTCAGATTACATAAGCCATTATCAAAGATGTCAATTACTGTACAACATATTAAGCAATATACGGACAAGACATTGATGATAGTCTGTGATTGTTTACATAGATGATTTCCTAGCAACGATAAACACGTGCATATAAGACGCTGGAAGCGAAAATCGCACCACAGCTCATGGCGTCACACATGACCACGCGAGAGTGAATTCTTTTTCTTTCTTCATTAAATGATAGTGTTATTAAGCTTATCAGAGGTTAGGAAAAGAATTTACATAAAATAAATAGACAACACTTGTCTATATTATTTAATGAAACATATATGAATGAAAAAATGCTGCCTAAATACACACACAATATATATATATATATATATATATATATATGCAGAAAAATATAATACTTCTAAAATCTGCATGTCTCGTTAAAGCTTTATATTTCAGATTCGCAAGGTCGATTTGTGAAGGATGTGATTTCTGGACCTGGAGAGATGATCTCAGTACAGGACAACAGCAAGTTGACAAAACACACCAAGGTCCTAGTCTTTGGCGCTGCCTTCTGGCAGGAATAGAAACTCAGCACTTTCCATATGCACTGCCTGCAACGCATTCTGAACATATCTTGAAATGACAAAGTCCCCAATAAAACCACCCTTAAGAGGACTGGAATTAACCAGTATGCGCGTCCTTGTAAAGAAAAGAAACCTGTGCTGGCTCGGACACGTCCTGCAAACGAGTGACTGTCAAATACCCAGGTATCTCCTGTACGGAGCACAATCTCAAGGAAAGTGCATCGTAGACAGACCCCAACTACGCCATAAAGATCTATAAAAGAGACCCGAGGAGCCTAGACATAAATCCGGGCATGTGGGATGCTGTAGATTTCGAACAATCTTCCTGAAGGCAGGTAGTGTTGAAAGGCTTCCTCGAGTTCAAAATGACTTTTGTCCAAAAGTCAGAGATGAAAAAGTAAATAAGGAAATCCCGATGTCTGACATACAAACCAAACTTCGCCTACCCAAAATGTGGGAAAGTCTGTCATTCTAGAATAGGCCTATCAGGTCCTAACGTACGCCGCGCCTCAAACATCAGCTTGAGAACAACTGCATAGTATCATGAAACTGACATATATATATATATATATATATATATATATATATATATATATATATATATATATATATATATATTGATGCATGTTTCATTAAATAATATAGACAAGTGTTGACTATTTATTTTATGTAAATTCTTTTCATAACGTCTGATAAGCTTAATAACATTATCATTAAACGAAGAAAGAAAATCACAATATTGATACATATTTTTTTAATCCAATCTAAGCTTTTGGCTTACATGAGCCATTATCAAAGATGACAATTACAGTATAATATATTAAGCAATACACGGACAAATCAGTGATGATAGTCTGTTTCTGTTTACATTGATGATTTCCAAGCAACGATAAACACGTGCATATAAGACGCTGGAAGCGAAAATCGCACCGCAGCTCATGACGTCGAGAGTGAATTCGAGAAGTATTAAGTATGGGAAGCCGTTGGTATAAACCAATGGCTTCTGTTACCAATTATAGACAATTAAGAATATTTGTGGAGATTTCATAGTTTATTTTCTTCAGGTTAGGTTTCAACTGTTTGATGTATAATGCTTCAAGAATTTTTAGTTTTGTTTATTGTTTTCATGTTTAAGTATAATTGTGTTTTCAACAAGGATTTTACGGAATTGTGTATATCTGTTGCTAAGAAAGTTGGTTCACTGCATCGTGCCAGACAATTTTTCTTGTCAGAATCCATCTTGCATATTTATAAATCTATCATTCCTCTGTGCACTGGTATATTGCTGCCATATCTGGTCTGGAGCTGCTGTAATATAACTTGAGATTCTCGACAAAATCCAAAGAAGGGTCTGTAATGTTTCCAATTCCGACCTGGCATTTCGACTTCAGTTACTTTCCCGCCATTGTTGTATTTGTTTTTAATGAACTCTCTTCCTTCGTATCTCGACTGCATGAATTTAAGCGTACTAGTAGTTTGGTAACTAAGTCTCATCATTTTACTGTAAAAATAGTTTGATGTAACCGTAAGTTCTATTCTAATAGTGCCTTTTCTCACACTTTACGCCTGTAAAACTAGCTTCCGGTTTCTTGATTCCCCGCCTCCTACGTTCTCCGCAAATTTAAATGTAAGTTAATCGCCATCTTCTGCCTTCCTGAGACTTATTCTTTTATTGTACTTTTTCCTCACTAGAATCTTCTTACTCTCTTACACTCTCAGTAATCGTCTTAGTGGATTGATCGCCTTGTTTGGAGTGAAATGATTAAACACACACACACACACTCTCTCTTTCTCTCTGTCTTTCGTTCTTTCTTTCTCCCCCCTCCCACACATATATATATTATATATATATATAATTTTATTGTTTTAGATTTGCAATATTTATAGGAAAGTGTGTTCAGAATCGGAGATACAGCGTTTGTAAATATACAGTGTAGACACAGAAATCAACGCTGCATGGTAACTTTTAGTTCCACACCTTAAACAATCTTCAAAACCGTTTCAGTACGACTTTCATATTAAATGCCTCTATCATTGGCGTGAAGAACTATTAAGGCATGAAACTGACAGTTACCACGCAGTCTTGATCCTATGTCTACACTGTCTATATCCATCTATCTAGCAGTTAAATAAGTAAGAAAAGCGCTAACTAGCTAGTTAGTCTAAGGTGACGTAAGTTTCAAGATAGTTCAATGATGACAGCATAGGATTTGCGAGAATAAATTATATACTCCATTTACACAGTATAAGTTAATAAAATCACCCAACATTAGCTTCATAAAAAGAACAGTCAGCGTGATGACATCCTAATGTTTCTTGTCTAAAAATATACTGACTATTTTTAACCTTCGAAAAATTCAATGTCTACGTCACGATTGCAATGTCCAAAATGAAAGGAGATGTTAACTTAAAGTGACACTTGCTTAAAAATAGATTTGCCACTAATATAATAAACGGGATTTTTTTTTTCGTTTGTTTGTGATGAGTATGTTTCTTCTTGTTATGGCAAATTATTTCTAGATATAAAAAGCGGTTTTTTTTCTGTACTTAAAAACAAAACTAAGAAAAGATGGGAGAAATTAATTCTTTTTAGAAAACGTGATATACATTGGTAGACAATATTTAGAATATACAGATACAAATCTAAATACTGAAATAGATTGAGGAAAAACAACATATGTTAAATTCAGTTTGAGAATCCTTTATTCGAAATTCTTGGGACCGGAAGTGCTTCGCTTTTCATATTTTTTCGGATTTTGGAATATATGCTATTTAATTTGCATATAACATCTATAAGATGGTACAATTTGGGAATGGAATCCAAGCATAAACACGATATCCCTATACATTTCATAACACAACTTATATGTATACCCTAAGGGCAGTTTTATATAATAACATATACCCTGAAAGTAGTTTTATATAAAATTTAATAAATTTTGTGTATATACAAGTACAGGTAATGACGCTAGTCATAATTCTCACATGGATTTTTTAGTGGTAAAATTAAGATTTCACGTAAAAATAATGTTTTGTACTTTTTGTATGAGTACAAAAAACATGAACGCGAGTTACAAAAATACATAAATGCAGGACTTTTTGACATTTTGAATAATATCTTTACTGAGCACGAAACACCTGGTAAGTAATCCATGAACGAAGGTGTTACTATGACGATCGCTATCAAAAAACTGGCGCCAACGTTGGCTACGTAGCTGAACTGGGGAACCCCCACCCAAGGCAGATGAGGTCACTTACAGCTGCACATTACCTAGGAACCTGCCCAGTGCTTTCTAAAATGTCCCATTTGTTGTAAGTCATGTCAGCACCTGAAAAACTTGCGGGTTTTGGAATTTCGAATAAAAGATACACAACCTGTAATAATGAACGAGTTATATATATAATGTAAAAATCGGTGTCTTTATTGTCCATCAAGTCATAAAAATGTGTTTTAAAAGCTGCTTTTAGGTATATATAATTTCTAAACCGTCACAGTTAAAAAAATTAATTAATTTCATAATTAACATTTCTTTAAACTAACATTTCCTTAAACTATCATAAATATTTCTTGAAAAATACGTCGAAATCTGAATCTATTTTCATATTTTTTCGCATCATTTAATTCCTTTTCAGTTCTTTTCAATTTTTTACAGAATTCGATGTTTTCTTTTTAGGACAGGCGTTTAGATAAAAATCCTTGGTGGCTTCTACAAGTTTAAATTAATCTTCAATTTCTTTTATGGCAACTTCTTTAAGTGTATTTTCAGCTGCCTTATTCACTTAGTTTCTTCAAATGAACGTTGCTGGTTGAGATGAGGAAGCACTTCATCGCTTAATTCAACTAGATGCGAATCAAAAAAATTCACGCCCATTTTCTGTATCCACGTCGAAATTCATGTTCCTTCCTATAGAATTTATCTGTTCAATTATTTTGCGTGTTGGACAGAAGCCAAGAAAACCACCTGTATTTGCATAAAGGGACAAAATATATTCCCAATGAGCTGATATGCTGCTAGAAGTAACCTTTTGCCATAAACATTTAATGTTATCAATGTTCTGCTTTTAAATTACATTCCTTCCAAAATTCTGTATACGAAATTTATTTACATTATTCGAACTGTTATCCTCATCTTCATTGCCATATTCACAACGTTTCGGCTGTGATCAAACCCAAAGAGTTGTGGGTTCAGTACCAGGCTACAACAGTGGTGAACCAAAAAAATTGGAGAGTTGAGTTAAAGGGAAATAACCGAGACATCCGGAAGAGGCACGGCATATGGAACTACAACAACCTACCCCGGTAAAGGGTTCGATTCGAAATTTCAATCAGCCGAAGAACGCCGGAACGTATATCTCTGAGATGAGGTACTATGATTAATTACATTATTTACATTGTTCCGACTGTTATCCTCATCTTCATTGCCATATTCACAACGTTTCGGCTGTTATACGCTCCGTTCTTCTTCAGTTGAAAAGAAAATTCTGAAACTTTTATTTCTGTGTTGTGTGTTTTTCATGGTTAAGCAGATCGTACATGTATCAAGCAGCGTTCACGTGTATAATTAATGTGAGCATGTGTATCATAATTATAGTTTGTCTATGGGAGATTCAGTTGATAATATGTATGTGTGTTTGTGTATGCATTTGAGCATGTGGTTGACATTTTCATCTATGTCCAGAAGTTGCCCGTATGTTGATTGAGGAATGTTTTGTGTGAGAGTGAGAGAATTTAAGTTACACCGATTGTGGTTGTATGTAGATATCTATTTAAGTAGGGATTTTAAAAGTTGATGATATAATAAAGTGTGTTTATAGATGGTAAAATATTTATCAGAGCTTCTTCTAAGTATTTCCTACGTAACAAACTATGTGGTTTTCTAATTAGGGTGTCATCTATAAAATCCAGACGGAAAAGAAATTGCTGCAGCCTGGAGTACAGTAAGTGCATACTAGTATATATTCTGATAATTTGTTCGAAGTCTTTAGTGTACTGTCTTTGTCTGAGCTTTAGACAGTGATGATTGCTGCGATCAGGTTCAGTGTAGCGGTGAAAGAGTTCAGTTGAAGAATGTGTCGCACTATGGAGACGCACAAGTGATTTTTGTTTAATTAGAATCATTTCAGAGGGCAAAGACGTCTGGCATACAAGCGACTGGATGATCACATCAAAGAATTATTGCTCACGTTGTGGGTAGACACATCGGTGAATGTTTCTCTGTTTTCTATTCTATCGAGCTATACCATTGCATTTATTTCTTTTTACTACTAGATTGTTTGACTGTAAATGTCTTTTCAGTAGTTTAAGATCATGTAAACACAGCCTAATGGAAAAACTGGAATTTTAGATTTGCAATTTAATACTTATCAGTCACTTGAATTATTTCTTGTTATTTTTCCAAACCAAAACTGCTTCTTTGTCTAAAGAATGCTCGAAGAACTGAATTCGTGCAAATGCATTTCTAACGATGAAAAATGCTTTCTATTCTGGTGCGAAAATGAGATTATTTCAGGTTTGTGCGGGAATTTGGTTAGTCGAGTATTACTTTTTTTTTTTTCATTTTTCTTTTGTTTTCGTTTTTCTTCCTCATTCATTTTCACTGTAAATGGATCCGAGAACTGCATTAGTTTCATGTTTTCCCTTCGTCGTTGTTTTCATTTTCTCGCCTCAGAAGAAATGGCACCCAAATGCAACGTTATATACATTTCAAACCACAAAGCTAACGGTTTTAGTTTGATGGGAAAAGCATATGCTTGGCTTCACTTATCTTCCGCCACCATTAATGGACACTTTATTTACACACACAGACATCTGCCTACAAACACGTGCACATGGATGTGTGCTTGTGTGTGCATTCTTCCCATACATACATACATACATACATACATACATACATACATACATATATATATATATATATATATATATATATATATATATATATATATATATATATATATAGAGAGAGAGAGAGAGATAGATAGATAGATAGATAGATAGATAGATAGATATACACGTTCATATTTTGCGTCGAAAGCAGAAATTACGGATATAATGCAAAACAAACTTTTAATCATCTTAGAGAAGCTTTTTTGCCTTCCATCGACATGGCCGACTCTAACTTCAAGGAGAGTGACTCATTGTGCCTTCCCGGGTTACTGTTTTTCATGGACATGAAATGGAACGATTATATTGAATCAACTGCTAGGTCTGGTGCCAGGAAAATTGCTTCACTGTATCGTGCTGGCGAGAACATTTCTCGCCAGAATCTATCTTACACCATTCGTTCATGCATCTAATATTGCTATCACACAGAGACAAGACGTTGTAAGTTCCTCGCTATTTTCTATTGTAAATGTTTAGATGAACTACATTTCTTACTTCCACTTAGTTCTAATCTTCGCGAATTCCAATCTTTGCTTTTTCACAGGAACCGCTGCTCTGTGGAACCAACTCCCAAGAGGATGCTTCCCTGACCACTACAATCTTAGCTTATCCAAGTCTAGGTATAACAGTTATCTTCCCCACATATGCTTATAAAGAGTGCTTCTTTCTTTGTAACCCTCTACCTGGAGTGGCTTTTGGGTCATGTACATAGTTAACATTATTGAAAAAAAATCTGGTTTGGTGTTACTGTTATCTATCAGATATTCTTGATACAGTCCAAAGAAGAATCTGTAATTTTTTCGGTCCTAAACTGGCATCCAGGCTTCAATTACTTTCTCACCGTCATAACATAGCTTTCTAGCGCCTTTTCTATAAATGGCAATGGGCTGATGAGCTTTCTTCTTTGGTACTGTGACTTTAAGGATTTAAGCGTAGTACTAGGTTGGCAGTTAGGTTTCACCATTTTCTAGTTGAAATAGCTAGTAACCATAAGTTCTATGCTAATGGTTTCTTCTCTCCAATCAACACTGATTTTCAAAAGTTTAAATGCAATGTCGATTGTCAACTTCTCTCTCCTTAATTCCTGTTCTTTTATTCTCCTCTCTCTTTAATACAGTTTTTTTTCACAGATTCTTTAACACTCAGTAATCCCTTGCGTCATAGTGGCTTTATAGCCTTGCTTTGGGTGAAATCATTTAAAAATAATTAGAATTATGTTTCAGGCTTTGATTATTTATTTAGTGAAACTTAATCTCGCACATAGCCCAATTAGTAGGAAAATGATGAGAATCGAACGCAGAATACTAAGTGACTTATAAAGCATCGAGCCCTGGACGGCGCTCAGAGGTGTACGGTGTTTTACTCAGATTTTCATAAAACTCCATTTTAAAGAAAGAACGCTCAGAAACAGAAAGTATTGGACGGTTTATGTTCAAATTTCCACCGGAAACCAGAAAAAAAAGTCAGAAACTTTAGAAAAATGAAGGATTTGCACCAAAATTTACATGCACATGCTCCAAGTTAGCGGGAAGGCCAAGACCGACTTTGCATTTCCCAACTCCCATCGATTGTGGAAATAATCGATTTTTCATGCTTCTACGGCAGTTTTCATGTAGTTTGCGGACATTTTCTACTGGCCAGAGTGAGAGCCTATAGTTGGCTGCCACGAATAAGCAGGAAGATTCTATTGGCCAGTATGAGAGCCAACAGCTGACTGACACGAATGTTAACTAGCATGCTAGCATGCAAAAAATCGATAGCTGTATTTGTCACAAGTGGGAAAAATTTAAATATGCATGGCATTTTACTCCAATTGGCTCATTCGCTTGCTTAAACTCAACGTTGATTCTGATTCCGCAGAACTGGGTTGGGTGTGAAAAAGTATTTGTTGTTAACATTCTTTTTTTCATTCGGTTTTTCCAGTTACGGGTCCTTTTTTTAAAGCTGATCGTTTTGTGTTCATTTTGTTTAGTTCTTTTTTCGTAACATTAATGTTTAGTATAGAGCTTAGAAAAAATTCGCAGTGTGAGATAGGCAAGAAGTAAGGCATGTAGCAATATCAGCACGGCAAAGGGCACTCCTTTAGAGGCAAGGAAGGGCAAAAATATTTTAAGTCAAGTGATAGCGATTGCTGTATGAGTCGTACGATTTTTGAAACAAGCACGGGCAACGCCGGGCCATACTGCTAGTATTTCATAAAGATGCGACGACGCGGCTATAGGTCTCTCTATATAGTGGACTCTCCTGTCATTTTTAGCCCTCAACCACTAAACTACCTACACACATGGTTTGATTGCCGTGGAGAATGTCTGTGTAGTATTAACCACACTTTTTGGAAAAATTGATAAGAGAAATAATGCACAGTGTCCCACGAAATCCCAAAAAACCTCCTCAGGTTTGGATTCAATCTACACTCGTATCCAACAAAGGCTAGAGTGACCAGTCTGCCCTGCTATTTAATCTATAACTGAAGCAAGAATGATGGATATATATATATATATTCCAAACGGTATTTGTGTGAAATCGAATGTAACATACTCATTCGGAATTCGAATACAGCTCGATGATTTTGTCACTAACCGTTACACTACGCGCATGCACATACACAGACATCTAAATATATATTTATTATTTATGTGTGTGTGTGTGTGTGTGTGCATGTCGCCTCAGATTGGAGAAATAATTAGAGGCTAGACTGTTTGAGCATTACTATTAAATAACGAATTCGATCCAAACTTGGTCCATACAAAATTCGGCATTAAGTCACCCAACAAGGGATGACATGCCGTAAACTGAACTAACACACACACACACAATAAATATATTAAACTATGCATATAGTATATATTAATAAATATTCATATTATACCTCACACCCACACACACACATATATATATATATATGAATATTTATTAATATATACTATATGCATAGTTTAATATATTTATTGTTTATACTTTATTTTTATAGATACGAATATTTAAGTAAATGCTCTGTTTATAATAAATAGTATTAACAACATTTACCTGCCTGAATGTCCGAGGTATTTCATAGAAAATATGTCTCCAGGGAACCGTCATATAACCTGACGTGCTATACCATTTAGCTACAAAGGAAGCGTCTGATTAGCAAGGTCGAATTACTGCTTTTAAACTACAATATAATTCTTAAACTCGAGCGCATGTGTTGTTCCACCAACGTATACAAATTTAATCAGATGAAGTCCTAAAGGATAAAAAAGTGTCAAAAGGAAACTTTTTCTACTTTTGTTATACATTTTCCCCTGTGTTCTTGATATATATATATATATATATATATATATATATATATATGTCAAGTTGATAGATTTTTCTTTTAACCTAGAAATAGCGTTTGAAGTAATATGTGTGCGTGTGAGCGTGATTGATTTTGATTGATTTGTTTTCACGACTTATCAACCTTTTCCGGATTATTTAAAGTCAGAGAATATTTTCAGATAATAAGAATTTTTGAAGATAATAAAGATTTACTGATACAAGTCCTATTATTTGACCCATAGCTTGGGAAGAAGACGTTGATTTTCCAAGGATATGTACGTGTAAGTGAATATAACAAACTCGATTTGAATTGGAACTCGGCTCTCCGATTTTCAATTTCGAGGCGTTTATCCATTACACCACCCTCACACCGAAGCTTACAGCAACTGGTATTCCCAAGTGATCACCCATTTAGGTACTGAGCAGTTTCGACGTTATTTAATTTCGGTGATCGTGCGTAAGCCGTGTGTATGTGTGTGTGTGTGTGTGTCTATGTAAGAGTAAGTATCGTATGCGTGCTTTCTTCAAAAATACTTTGGAATAAATGTTCTTGTCTTTGCGCATTTTCTTTCTTGATTTCATTTCCTTTTCTTTTTGACGTGGGTCCCCATCTAAAGCAAAATTCTCACAGGAAACCGAGAAAATTTTCTGTTTTTTTTTCTTCATAATAACGAAGCACCGAGGTCAGCATTTGGGTGAGTATACGTTGTAACCGGAGCGTCTATGTCGTTTTATTTTCTTCCTTTAGCGAACCAGACCAGACACAGTGTCTTATGCAACAGAAACGGAAGGAGTTGGAAGCATCAGACAGAAACAGAAGCAAATAAACACAATTTAAGAAACACAACGTCGCTTATTTCACTGTTGTTTCTTTTTTAATTTATCCCCGACATTCTTGCAGCAAATGATCTCAAAAATACATAATATATAAATCAGTAGCCTAATGACCAAAAAATATTTATCTTCTTCCTTGTCAATACACTTAATTAATCGGCTCACTCCTTACTTAAAATTGGTCCAAATAACCAAGCAATAGAACTTAAAAAAAAACTGCATTCTTGGAGGGATTGAGAAGTTTTTAATACTCCATCCTGCATCAAAAATAAACAGTCTATAGACGACAATGATTTGACTACCATTTAACAAGTTTTCGGTTTTTGTTTTCATTTCCGGCAAAGGCCATCATCTATTTGAGCAACAACTCTTAACTTCCTCAGTTTTCATATGAAGAAGACGAACAATTCTTTCTGTGTTATATTTTAATTAAGTGGTTTCAAGTAGAAAAATGAACAATCAACAAGAATGCAATTAAAATATACCAGATCTTAATAATGTGAGTCTATGTTTCCTCAATAAAATAAGCGATCTTGATAAACTTTTTAGAGTGTACTTTTATTTAAAATGTGACTTTCATCTCATCTGTTTCTATTAGAAACTAGCCTAGAAGCAATTTTTATTTAATTTTAAAATCACCATTCTTTATGATTCCTTCACATAAAGTCACTTTTAAAAGACATTAGGGAACTCGAACTATGTAACATTTCGAATACATCACAGTACACCTGCTAGAAAAAGAACAAAAAATATATGAGAAACGTGCCGTGTGCCGTTTAAGTTTTAAAATGGGGAAGTCGTTGATTTGGGATGCGACCTGTGCGGATACATTTTCGGCCGGCAATTTGATCAGTTCCGCGGTTGAGCCAGGATCCGTCGCCCGGGACGCAGAGATGAAAAAAATAGTTAAATATTCTTCTCTTGCTGATAGAATTTTTTTTACTCCTGTGGCAGTGGAAACTTCTGGGATTATTAGCACTCGTTCGATGGCGTTCCTTCGGAGGATTGGCGCGATTGCGTCTCGATTAAGGGACGAGCCTCGCGAAACGGAGTAGCTCTTGCAGCGTGTCTCACTGGCGATGGTTCGAGGTAATGCTTTCGCCATCATTGCGGCTGGCAGAAAAAAATGTTTATAGTTACGTTGTTCTGGAACAATCAATGGTCAACTATAATTGTTCTGGAAAATCAGTGGTCAACTATAATTGTTTTGTTTCAATAAATTTTAATTTATTTGTAACTTAAAAAAAAAATACTGTTTAATTAGGCGATATCAATTGCAATTGTGACGAAGAGAGAAATAAACATTACATTTTTAATAAAGAATAGGTTGTTTTTTAAACCTTTCACTCTGTTCAATATTTAAATTTAATTTTAAATGAGTTATTTATTTAATTATTAATCGCGTGTAACTAATATTACTTCAAGTTATTTTTGATTCACCTAGATCGAAAAACGGACGGACGGATGGACACACGTACACTGCGCTTTATTTAAATAGTTATTTTCTCAATGGGAAATATAAATATATGTATAAATTAATGTAAATAAAGAAAAGAAAAGTCAATTTCGAGGAACGGTCGTGACAGAAGACACAATAAGCCAGATTTTCGTTAATTAAAACCTTGTGGCCTTGTGTCAAAACATTACTTAAATACATTTAATGAAATTATTAAATCAACGAACATACGATAGAATCATGAACTTGTTTTGACACAAGGCCACATAAGCAAAAATAGTTAAATAGCAATAAGGGGTTCAGATGAAAAAAATCTTAATAGAACGATATATGTGTGCACCTCCAAAACTCCTTATGACCTGAGCTTGGCGGCAGATCTCTCATCTGATTTAGCTCATCTCAAGGTGGAGGGTCTAACTGTTTACATTCAATGCCTCGAAAGCCAAACTACTTACATTGCAGCATCATCGATCAGACCCCAGATAACCACCAGTCACCATGAGGGAGGCTCCGTGCCTTGATTGACTTTAAATTTACCCCTGACGTCAAGTGAACTCATACATTTACTCCACCGCTAAAGGTGAAGGAAAAATGGGCGGTCCACCGCACAACTTCAGTAAGTGCCTGACTCTTCATGCTAACCTCTAGACTTTACAAGAGTCAGATCATGCCTGAAATGTTCTGGTGGGGCTTCCCAGTCCCCATTCTCCTGTCTCGATATAGCTCAAAAGCGTGTTTGCGTCCTTGTGGGTGACAAATTATTTCCCATCCTGCAACCCTTCCCTCACAGACGGGATATGGAGAGCCTCTCACTGCTCTGTCGCTACTTCCATAGAAAGTAATTGAATGAATTGTGTTCCTTGGATCCGCCAATTCTAACCTTCATGGCTAGGATCCGCCATGCCAATCACATTGTAACAAACCACCAATATTCCCTCCGTATTCCATTGGTGAGAAGTAAGCTTCCCGCGAACCACTGCTGTGTGAAACCGATGCCCAAGAGGATGTTTTCCTAATAACTACAATCTAGACCTGTTAAAGTCTAGAGTTAACCGTTACCTTTCCCACCCATCCGCATAAACTGCCTCTTACTCTGTTACCCTCTACTTGGAGTGGCCCCTGGGCCTGAAAAAGTGATCCTCACTGTAAAAAAAACCCGTAATTCCAAGAGTCAAAAGTCAGTTTTTCAAGTCCAACGTCAGAAATCTCACCCTCCAAACAAACAAAGAAAGAACCACTTCTTCACCACGAAGAGCTAACCAAGCCCTTTTTTAGTTCTTTTATCGCGTTAAGAAACATTGTCATGAGACTAGTCGGGAAGCGCAAACAATCAGTATCTTTCGCAGCCAACTAAAGTCGACAAGATCTTGTTTCTGATTTTCTTTTTCAACAGATAGCACAAAGAACCCGATCTGTCTTCCGATGTAAGACTTCGTTTTCTCCGTTGTCGTCACAGTATGTTTACTTATGTATCAATAAAAGGATAACAGAAACAATTTCAAGAACAGCACAAACAATGGCAGCTGTTGCATAACTAAGAACTAGGTCAGAGGTAAAAAGAAGACGTCATTTGGATTCAGGCAGTTCGCTGCCAGGCTCACGACAGGCTTGTGGAACTCTCTGTCTTTGAGCAAAGAGGAACCAAGACGAGACTATGCCGAAGAGCAGAGTCTCGTGTGGGGAGGTAGATAAATCCAACCCTGTGTATGCGGGGTCTACGGGGAATTTTTACGCAAGTCTACGGGCTCGGAATCGTCCCACGTAAAAACCGGCTTTGTGACATCCTGCCAAGTGCGGAGGTTTGGTAGAAGAAGCTGTTTAGAGTCAGACAGTTCCCTGCCAAGCTCCCGACAATCTTGTTGAACTCTGCCTTCAGAAGAAACCGTTTGGAGTCAGTCTTCAGACTAATTAATACAGGCGTTACGACAAGTTGCCTAAGCCTTACTTATATTATAAGCGCTACAAAGCGCATTATAACATATATATCGCGTTGTTTTTGCATCAGTAAAAATAGAGCCTGATTAAGAGCGGATATAACGTCTCATTTGTTGAAGACTTAATACGAACCATTGGTAACTCTCTGAGTCTTTATGCAGGCATGTAATGTCTTGAACTGTTCATCATGTTAACTTCAATCAATTTTGTGTTGTAAAATCCATGACATCGATGAAAAGTTTGGAAATTTGCGACGAGTATCAAATGGCTTAACAATCTGTTATGCTCTAGAAGAGGAAGTAATGTCTGTGTAGTGATGGCTCGTAATTTACTACTGAGGAATACAATAAATTCTGACCCCGCTTTGCAACAAAACTAAAAAAAAATTCTACTTATACTTAGTAAACTGACAATGATTAATGCGATTTAATTTTGAAACGATGCAGATCTTTTGCAGAAAAAGATTAGAGGTTAAACAGAGATTGAAGATACGAAGTTTTATTCTTTTCATCAAATTAATTCATGTTCACTCCGCAAACGTAATTTTAGACAAACGTTTTTTCTTTATTTTTCGTTGCTCTCTTTTTCGGTTTTGTAATCTAAAAACTTCTGCGGTCGTTTGCGCGAAGAAATAACTACTGGGGTATATTGATCTGGTTTGTGAGATCTGATTGGCTAACACCGAAAAAGCATTGATCAAAGTCTTATCATCCAATCTGCTATCGCTAACCTGAACAAATGACGGATTGAACAAATCATTCGAAATAATTTTAGGTGCGGGAGACAAAAATTACAAAGGTTTGGTTTATTTTATTTCAGGGGCAGATAAACGATTCCGAAAGAATGCCACAAAAAAAAAAAAAAAAAAAAGAAAAGAGAAGTAAGAACGCTTCTGAATAAATCAAGATATTGAATGTTTTCCTCCGAGTTCGTGAATCACCGAATTTAATGGATTATTTAACAAGAATCTAAAATAACTGACACGTGATGTTTTTTATTTTGTTTTTTTTCTCTTTATGAATGTCGTCTGTTTGAAAGGGATGACATTAGCCTTTTTGTCATTTTGTTCATTTGCGTAATAAAAATAAGATAAAATAACTTAGAAATTCACTTGCGAAAAAAAATACGCTAGATAACTTGATAACTTCGATAAAAGCCGCTAACGCGTACAAAATGACGCACATATATACATCAACTTTGATACAGTCTCATATGATCTTATATAATAAACATCAAATTTAGACGAACGTAAATAACTGCACATGTAAACCGAAAAGGTCGCCTTCATTTAAAAATTTTATCGGAAACAGTTCACCCGTGTTGTATACATGTATGTATTGTATGAATCATGAGAACTGGGTTCGATTCTCATCATGGTCGAGTTGTCAGGAAGGTAACTTCTTCATGTTATCGGTATGAAGAGGCGAACCTTACGTGCAGCACATTTGGAAAGTGCAGGGAAACCATGCCAGAGTTTGAAGCAAGTTTTATGATTGAAATTTGTTAGATGGAGCTGTTCAAAGGGCGCCGATGGTTGGGTTAGCACAAAGTCACGCCATTGTGACTGAGGTTTTGAGTGCATTGGCCTTGTTCAAACTGTTGATCACACCAGACGATATGCCCTCGCCGAGAAACTGTAACTAAGGTCCACTCAGCATAGATGCAGTATAAATACCACCAGGAATTAAATAATTTATTCCTCCTCTTAAGAGCACATTGCAATTTGAACATAGTTCCATTCTATTTAGCGATTTTTATTTTGGCCTTCATTTAAAAATTTTCTTTTGACCATCCTCACTATAGCTATTATTATTATTATTATTATTATTATTATTATTTTCTTTTCTTTGATTTCTGGTGTATACTCATTTCTTTCCGGGTCCCAACCAGAGACCTAAGGTTAGAAATATTATCATGCCATTTTCCACTGAGCATTTTTGGAAAAAAAATGACAATCTAAGATCACATATATTTTATACAGATAAATCCCTTCGTAGTTGTGAGATATGTTTGTGAGTATTTTTTGTATTTCTTTAAGGTATGAGCTACAAGGGATCCCTTCAATGAGTCTATCGGAACCTTTTCCAATCAAACTGAGGGCTCCAACTACAACTGGAATTACTGATGCCACATGTTTGAGTTTTCCATTTCAAAATCCTTCTAGTTGTACTTGATTTTAAGTCTTATTAAGTGTCATATTCTGAATAATTGAATCAAAGTAGGGAAGAGTTTGGGTTGATTCATTTTATCACGTATCAACTCTTGATGGCTTAAAAGTCGAAATCAACCTTTTTTAATACGTGAGTCAGTAAGCATTTACTTGATTCGAGGGAGAGAGAATTATAAGTATTTTGTATTTGAGTCTATAAGCAGTTTCTTTATTCGAGGATCGGTAGATATCGTTAGTTTATATTTGAGCCTCTAAGCCTTTACTTGGTAAATGGCCCCTTTTGAATGTATTCCTTCTCTTCAGTGGATGTAGTCGGCATATTCCAGGCGCTCAGCCGACAAGGCACGAAGTAGTGAAGTTCTAAATGACGTACGAAATTCAATTCCTTACGTCGATACGAACACGTTATATTAAAGTTTTAGGTGAATTTTATTCAGATTAAGCCATCAGGCAAATATAGAAAAGAATCCTTATGACTCAGAGCGTTTGTATGACAATACCAGGTACTGTAAGCCTGGATGTGCGGGTGGTGTAATAGATAATGGCTCGGAATTGGAAATCGGATAGGCGAGTTCCAATTCCAGTCGGGTTTGTTATATTCACTTACACGCAAATATACATTGGGAAAAGTATGAATCCACCTCTTCTTCTCCCAGCTATGAGTTAATTAGTAGGACTTTATTATCAGTAAATGATTATTATCTTCAAAATCTAAAATTAATTTCTGGCTTTAAATAGCCTGCAAAAATTCAGTGAATGAATCTCAATTAAATCGTTTATACAAACATATATAGGGCCATAGGAACACTAGTCTCATCGTATATGTCTGTCTATACTTACAAATATGGAAACATAAAAGAGCCAACAATATTGTAAGGGATGGAAATGAAAGATTTCACCAGGATAGAAAAATGAATAAATGTTTCTAATGAATGGTATTGTGAAAAAGAAAAGACAAAATGACAAATTTTAGAAGTGTTGGAATATTCTACACAAAAATAAATGAATACAATCCAGTTCAGTTCCAATATCAATCCATTTTCTGTATAGATGTCTCGAATATATATATATATATATATATATATATATATATATATATATATATATATATACGAAGTAGGATGCAAATGACATTTGAAGAAATTCTCTTGAAAACATTACCAAAATCCAGGTGGTAAGATATAGACAAGAAGTCTGTAAAATTCTTCTTCTGTTGACACACACACGCGTGCGCGCGCGCACACACCTCCACACACAAACACACAGACATACGTATATATCTTTATATATCTCTCTTGCTGTCTACTCGTCAAGATAAATCGATCAAACTATACATACCTACATACGTACTACATCGAGACAATCCATGCAATCGAAAGACCACTCACCTGCTCCAAAGAAAGTCAAATTCGTTTCATATGCAAGTGATGGCCCCATTTTTTTGTGGGGGGGATGAAAAAAGCATTGTGTTTATTGACCATCTTCAAAAGGGTCACGCCACCAATGGAAAGTACTATTCCAATTTAATGAGACAGTGACGAAACATTATCAAGACCAAACACCCAGGAAAACTGACGAAAGGGATCTTGTTTCATCAGGACAAGGAGCCAGTACACAAATTCTTGGTTTCAATTACCTACTGTGCTTGACTGTGTCTTTGAAATTGTTGATCACCTTACCTATTCTCCTGATTTCGCCCCATTTCACTATCATTTGTTCCCCAACATGAAAGAAAAACAAAAAAAAAAAACACTTCGCTGGGGACCAATGTTGCAGTAATGATGACGTCATATCTGCTGTTGCTGATATTTTTGACCAACAGGATGAAAGCTTCTACACCAATGAGATTCAAACACTGCAACACCAACAGAAAAATTGTGTGAACCGCAAAGGGGACTATGTTGAAAGTTAAAACTCATTTGGTCACAATGAGTATCTTGGTTAGCCTTATGAACCTTTTAGCCGGCCCTTCTATACCAACTGGTATCCAAAACTTCATATCTACCAGCTATCTAAAAACTTTGTATATACGAGTTGCTGTCTAAAGCTGTATACAGGGTGACTGAAAAATAGACCTCCATTTTAAAATACTTATAATATATTTTTTACAGGAAATGGATATGAGAAGAAAACATTTAACATGAGGTTTTATTTAAAATTCGATATCGCTACCAACCTCTCCAGCAGCACATAAATCGCGTCACCTGATTTCACCAGGAACTCTTGTGGTATGGAAGACATAACTTCTTGTATTCGTCCTTCAAGTTCTTCCAACGTATTGGTTTCTTATAGTAGATCCTTAAACCAACCCCAAAGAAAAAAGTTAGAGGGTGTTAAGTCAGAACTCCTGGATTGCCACTCATAAGGAGTTACTTTTCAATCGCTCTGTACATACGACCCGATGTGTAAAACTTTATGTTAACATATAAATATATCTGCTGGATTAGGCCTAGTTTAATAACGCGTCAGAGACAACAAAAAGGTTCATACGGCGAAGGCCTCTGAGCAATAGAATGTTAAAAAGGAAACGCTTAAGATTTCTTCTTCATTTAGTTCAAAAGGAGTTTTGAATTATCTTGATACTCTTCTTTGTCTCATATGATCACCTGAGGTACCATGGTAACAATATGGGAGTCCTAGGAACCAGAAAAGTAATTACAAGATGAGATCATATTTCTATAAAACTATATAACCTTTGTTTTCTTTTTCCTAAAAGACTACTTGTTTTAGTAAAGTAAAGGTCAGAAAAATTCAATTGATATTTGACAGTTTGTGTGTGCGCGTCAGTTGTAAGTTAACTATCTTAATAGCGTGTATGACAAACAAAGATGGAGCAGTGGAACACGTGCTAAGAATCAAATTCCTAAAGCTCGGGCCTTGGTTTGTGAGACGAATTTGTCATCCATAGGATATTTAAACAGCAATCTTTCGTTTTAAACGTTCTATTAAATAGAAGAGAAATATACTCTCTATTAAAGCTAATTAAAGTGCTTCTCCTGGGATTGAATCTCAAACAGGGACTTGTAAACGCACATATCGAGTATCGTTCTCGGATCACAAACTTTAATTTCAGTAAATACATCCACATATTTCCGCTT
This sequence comes from Acanthosepion pharaonis, assembly GCA_903632075.3. Taxonomy (NCBI): domain Eukaryota; kingdom Metazoa; phylum Mollusca; class Cephalopoda; order Sepiida; family Sepiidae; genus Acanthosepion; species Acanthosepion pharaonis. The sequence goes on from CAHIKZ030000624.1 coordinate 3,082,503, forward strand.
GAGACGAAGCAATTTATTTGACACCAGAAGAAACTCACTAACAGCATAATAGACATTTTTGTTCTTTTTTACTAGAACATGTTTGTGCGTACATATATATATATATATATATATATATATATATATATATATATATATATATATGTATTTAAAAAAAAAGAAAGAACAGTAAGATATAAAATCCGGTGTTCTTATAGATATTTTTATTTTTACAAAATAGTGCTCAATGTAAATTTACAGAGCATTAATATTATAAATTAATTGATTTAAAATATTTTTTTTTCCACTACACAGTTCTAACCATTTTTCGAATTGAGGATGAAATGGAACTAATGTCTTTAATTTAATTGCAAAACATGGTTAGAACTGTGTAGCGAAAAAAAATATTTTAAATCAATTAATTTATAATATATATATATATATATATATATATATATATATATAAAGACATAAATTTTATATATCAAGAACAATATTGTGAAAATTGTATGACAAAGTGGAAAAATTTGTTTGTGAAGCGTTTCGAGCCACGCTGTTATATTAGAAGATCTGCTAGGAATGAGGAAATGTTGTAAGATCCAGTGCGCATATTTACTGTAGATTACCTTGAGATCAATTGTTTTTTCCTTTGATCAGAGTAGCATTTTTATGAGAGAGAGAGAGAGAAAGAAAGAAAGAAAGAAAGAAAGAGAGAATAATAAGATTTGGAAAATAACCCTCGTGTTTTTAAATATTTTTATGTAATATTTAAAATACATGTATGTTTACAGAGAATTATTAAAAATAAAATTGTTTTACTAACATGTGATTTTTCAGAAAAATGGTTTTATTTTAACCGGTTTCGCTTTTAGTTTTTCAAAATGTTTGTAAATGTATATATGTACGTATATAAAATCGTATTCAAAAGTATTGGAACGGCAAGGCCAATTATTTGTTTTTGTTGTTCACTGACGACATTTGGATTTAAGATCAAGAGATAAATATGTGACAAGAGTTCAGTATTTCAACTTTTATTTGAAACAACCTAAGATATACCACCTTTTGTCTGAACCCACCCGTTTTTCAAGTTAGAAAAACTATTGGTACACGTGGCTGACCGGTGTTTCTTGTTGTCGAGGTTTTGTTTTTATACTGATTGTTTAAACATTAAATAGGTCTGAATGACTACTCTTGCTTTTAGTCTTGGATTTCACCTGTAAAGACTGTATTGCTTGTTAAAAAGGATAAACCAACATGAAGACGTGAGAACTGTCTATGGGAGAAAAGCAAGCCATTTTGAAGTTGAGAAAAGAAGGGAAATCATTCAGAGTCATTGGACAGACATTAGGCCTAGCCAACACAATAAGTTGGAATGTCCTGAAAACGAAACTATTGGTTTACTGAGCAAGAGTCATAGAACAGGTCGACCAAGGAAAACAACAGCAGTTGATGACAGAAACATTGTGAGAGCTGTGAGAAAAAACATCAAAACGATAGTCAGTGACATCGCCAGCAACCTTCAGAGTGCAGGGGTGAAGGTTTCACACGCCACTATTGGACGAAGACTTTCAGATCAGAAATATAGAGGCCATATCACAAGATGCAAACCCCTCATCACCAGTAAGAATCGAAAGGCCAGATTGGAATTTGCAAGGAACTACATATGAGCGACAAAAGCTCTGGAAGAATGATTTATGGACTGATGAGACCAATCTCTACCAAAATGATGGAAAGGTCAAAGTGTGGAGAAAGAAAGGATCTGCTTATGGTCCAAAGCATACAAACTCATCTGTGAAGCATGGTGAAGGTACTGACTTAGCTGCGGCTTACGTGGCTACTTCTGGAACAGACTCATTCATATTTATTGATGATGTAACTCGTGATGCTAGCAGCAGTATGAATTCAGATGTCTACAGAAACATTTTTCTACAAATTTACAGAAAAATGCATCCAAATTAATCGGACGGAAGTTTATCATGCAGCAGGACAATAACCCAAAACATACTGCCAACACAACTAAGGACTTCATCATGGTAAAATGTGGACAGTTTTAGACTAAGTCAATCACCGGACCATAACCAAACAGAGCATGCATTTCATCACTTGAAGAGATGTCTGAAGGAAGAAAACCACCAAAATAAACAAGAACTGAAAAAGGCTGCCTTAAAAGTCTGTAAAAGCATCACAAATAAAGAATGCAACAGTTTGGTAACGTGAATGGGTCACAGTCTTGATTCAGTTATTGCCAGCAAGGGTTATGCAACCAAATATTAAATGTTATTTACTTTAAGACTATCTGTTCCTTTAATTTAGCTAACCTAAAAATAGGATGACCTGGTACAATTGGTGGCATGTGGTATTACATTTGCTTATGTTTAACACATCTCAATGTAAATACCAGGAAATAAAAGTTGAAATTCTGAACTCTTGTCTTTTGATCTTAAACACAAATGTCTTCAGTGAACAACAAGTCCAATAATTTTGGACGAAACTGTATGTATGTATGTATGTATGCATGTATGTATGTATGTACATCCGTATATTTAAAATATTTTATATCAAATAGAATAGACAAAGAATGTCTATTGAGCCATATAGTAAGTTTCTCCAGGTATTGAATATATATATATATATATATATATATATATATATATATATATATATATTAGAGAGAGAGAGAGAGAGAGAAAGAGACAGAGAAGGAGTCTGAAGATCGAATTGAAGCGTGAAACAGTTTTTATTTTTATGTCCACACTATCCATACCTATAAACATCATATCTCTGGTGCTGAGCACTCTTCTCTTATAAATATTGCGAATTGTAACTATCTCTATATAGGAGGCGTGAAAATTTAATTCTACGAATGGCCCTGTGAAAGGAAAGTTTGCTTATCTATTGGATACTGTCATTTTCAAACGTCTCTTCCCTTGTTAAACTGTGTACTTCGTGAGATGATGTTGCCATTACAGGAACCATTCTTGGAACTATTTTTTCCAGAATACCTTTCAGTAATGTAGCCACATTTTGCTGGATGTTAGCAAATCATTTTATTTTTCAGTTTGGGAAATATTCCCCACCTCACAGGGAGCTAAGTCTATTGAATAAGGTGGGTGTGGCATTTTTGTATCCAATGAATCATGAATGCCTAATGCATCATGCCCAAGAACATTGTTATGGTGGAGAAATCACGTTACGCCGGTAGGAGTTTCGATATTTTGTTCCCTCTGAATTGATTTTCGTAATCCTTTCAGCACCTCCAAATAAGTGTTTGTGTTTTTGGTTGCACATCATGATGCACAGTTTCTCACCATTCTTTGAATCGCCTGAGCTTCTAAAAAATACTCGATTTCTTCATAGCAAGTTCACTATAAGACATTTTACCATAGCTACTGTTTTACTAGCTCATTTATCAATCATTACACAAAATTTCATGATAATCTGCTGCTCCACATTATTTTCCTTCATTTTTAGCCAACCGCATAACACGAACAGTTACAGAATGTCTAGGCTAGCCCCCAAATGGCAAACTCTACCCTACTGAATTCTGACGACTTCAACTGTGTTGAGGTGGTTTAAATCACATGTGGATAGAATTCGAAGAGTAATCGATTATCTTTAATATAAAACCGAAAAATGCGCAGATGGTATGATGACAGTAATAGAATGGTTACGACGCCTCGCCGCTCCCATTTTCCAACCTGTAGTTGGCCAATCTGTTGACATCAGTCCTTTTCATCTCCCTCTCACTCTCGCTTCTTCCAAGGAGGGATGCTACTACTAGTATCCCTCACGAAATAAAGCGGGTAAAAAGAAATCTAAGAACATCTGCTGTTCCGTCTGTGATGCAGCATTAGGGCCCGAAGAATTGCCGATTGACCATCAGGCACCAGAGACGCCACGGAAGAAAATAGAACACTTCCTCTATTGCTCACCAACGAATGACACATTTAGGCTGCGTCTCGGAGAAAGTTGAAAAATGATTGTCTCTGATCACCAAGGTCTACCTGACTCATTACACCAGAAACTCACTGCAGTAATTCCGTGAATTCAATGGCAACACACACACACACACACACACACACACACACACACACACACACACACACACACACACACACACACGCACACGCGCGCGCGCGCGCACACACACACACATATATATATATATCTCAATCCTACAATCTGCCTCTAACGAATATTACAATTACTTGTCTTTTTTTAATCAGTTCACCACAAGCAAGGCGATAATGCCCCTAAGACTCAAGGGGTGGGGGCTACTGGAAGTCAAAGAAAATAAAATGACATTAAAAGGAACCGGACACTCATTCATAAACAGGAAAAAGGGATAAACCTCTACTCCTGTTCAAAAGACCAGGGAGGATTGTGAACCGCCAACTTATCTATTCCTATTGAGTTGAATGAAAATAATTAGTAAATAAAAGTTCAGATTTCAGTCTACTTCCGTTGTATACTTCTAACAAATATAGAATTGAAGTAGGCTTGAGGAGAATCTGGGAATCCACTCCGAAGCAGAAAACAAGGGATAAACCCTCGCTTCTGTTCAAAAGGAATTGAGAGAACAATAATAAATGCTTGCAATTATCGCCCTTAAAATGTAAAGACAATATGTCAAGTGTCAACCTGTCGGCCATAGAATTTCTGAGGGTCGAATCATTTATTATTATTATTATTATTATTATTCACCATTTTCTCTCTTCATTTTTTTCATTTTTTAATTTTTTTTTTAACATTTAAAGGCCATTTCCTTTCCATTTTGATTTTCTGTCTTTTTTTTCTTTTCTTTCTGTTTCTCTTTTTTTCTAAATTCTGAAGCTTTAAATCAAATAATAGTTAAAATTTTATTGAATTATTTGCTAAGACTGCAGCTAAGAAAGTTTGTTCACTGTGTCGTGCTAGACAATTTTCTCGCCAGAATCTTTCTTACATATATATTTAGAAATTCTTGATAAAATGCAATGAATCTCCAATATTATTGGTCCTTCAGTCGCTTTCCCACTGCAGATTCCCAGTGCCTTTTGTATAAATACTTTCATGGTAATTGTTCTGATGAACTTTACGCCATGTAGTAAGAATGGTAAGTAAGATTGTGTTGTTTTGTTGCAATGAATACTGTCCTGTGTTTGGGTCAGTAATCGTGGTTAGCTAAGTTTAAGATAAAACAGATTCAAGACTAGCCTTCCCCTACCCCACTTTAGACATTTTTGCGACATTTTTGCATTATTCAAAATAAATATTATTTTCCGCCATGGCAAGTAGACTTTATGTATTTAAGCACAGTACAAGATTGGCTGCAAGGTCTCATTATACAGTTTCTTCTGTCGCACTTCTCGCTTGTGGAACTCGCTTCCGGATTCTTGCTTCCAAGTCAACTTTGATCTTCAAAAATTTACATACAATGTCAGTCGTTTTCTTCTGTCTTCTAAATTATTGTCCTTTTATTTTCTTTTCTCCTTAATAGTAGTTTTTCTCATCTTCTCTAACATTGAGTAACCTCCTACGTCGTAGTGGCTTTATTGCTTTGCTTGTAGTGAAATGATTAAGAATGAAAAAATGAAAATATGAAAAAGAAAGAAATTAGAAATCCAGTTTAATTTGTCGGTATCATAGAACTTTTTAATTTATAAAATATTGCAAATTTCACTTGAGGCGTAATTATCTTTTCTAAGTTCAGCCATATTGAATCTATACAGACTGAGCAAGACCAAAGCCTTAAATATACATATTGTACAAATATGGGTATGTCCACTATTTCGGCATAAATTTTCTATATTGAAGTTTAAAATGAATTTTTTTACAATGAAAAAACATTCTTGAAGATTTCATTTTAGCTTTAATTGAAGTTTAATAACTAAATTTACGATTTCTATTAATTAAACAATTCTGGTGTATTTCAGATAGAAACTATATACATTTGATTGTCAAATTTAATTTCAAATTTTTTAATTTTCTTAAAAACGGCCATTTTCTTAATTTTAAGAAATTTGTAAACAAACACAAATTTATCGATTTTTAAAATATTTAAAAAAAATTCTGACACGTTATTTTAGTAAAATTAAAAAAATTAAAGTTAAAGTAATCTGATTTCAAAGAAATCTTTGTTACTTATAGCATAAAAAAATAATATACAAGCAATTATTTACGAGCGGTCCCGTTCATCTGTTCGATCTTATTGATACTGGTTGATTGACGAGCCGATAACAGCTACTACTGATGACCATAAATGACATAATTTTTAAGTCTGAGTTTTTAAATAATTATTCTATTTTAGTATGACACACACTAATGGAAATACAATACATAAAATAAAATTATTTAGTGAAATAGTAAATGAAAAAAAAAAAATAATTTAAAATTTAAAGTTTACACTTTTACAGCTGATCGGAAAATACAATCTGTTAATAAACGAAATGTTTTGAAAAAAGCCACGTAAAGGGACAAAACCCTTAGATCACGTGACCTTGTTATAATAATGGCAATTTCTGTATATCATACATGGAAATAAGGAATGTATTAAGTAAAAAAATACAACATAAAAAATTATTTTTAAAAAAAGTAGCTCAACTAAATTTATTAAACTTAACAAATTTGGATTCGTAAATTTTTTTTCTACTTAATTACTACATAATATTGAGGGGCCCTCCTAATACAGAGCTTTAAGAATTAAAACTTCTTAAAAAACGAAAAAATTCTTGTAAAAATTAATTATTCATCAGAAAAAAATTATTTCTTCAGACAATAATGTCCTTAATACTACTTATTTACAAAAGCAATTAAAAGCTTTTCTAATTAAGTAATATCATAGTTTTATTGGATTCATTATTTTTCAATTCAGACAAGATTTTCAGTTAAGTAGCTCAAATTTGTGAAAAAAAAGTAGGTTATTTACCATCTCCAAAGACTCCTTCTTTTAACAAAAAAAATAAAATTGAGGAGCCAAAAAGGTTTTGGGCGAAATTTCATGAAATTAAATAAGTGGGGGGTAACATATTTAAAAAAATATTTTTTACCAAAATTTTCTAAAAAACAAAATATTTGAAAAATAATTTCATTCATTTGTGAATAAGTCCTGAAAATTTCATTAAGATTGGACAATTATTCTATTTTTACAAGAATTTCCAAATCAATATATTTTCAACGGTAAAAAAACGCAAAAAAAAACTATGTTATTTTAAAGGTCGCCGCGATGACGTAAACAAAGACGACTTTAACCAAAATTTCGAACGTGTTAGAAAATATTAAAAAATTTCAAAAAATAATTAAAAAATACTTTTTTCTTTTCTCTAAATAATAACATAAGCATTTTGACGATAATACTTTATTTTCTTTAAGTTTGTGGCATTTTTCATTTACGCTATGCTGTTTTTCCGCGAAAACAGTGGACATACTTATACAAATAGATTTGTTTTTTGTGCGTATAAGAAATAACCTTGTGTGAGTGGTTTTGATATAAACATGTTTATATTAACATGACTTAAAAAGAAATAATCTCGTTCACAAAGGAACAACAATAGACATTTCATGTTAACAGAAATAGAAACAAGAGAAGAGCTACTGGAAAAAATAAACCATTGAAATGAGTTCCTGATTAAGTGATTATTTTACAACTGCAGCGTGGAGTGGGTAATTGGCGCCAAAAGACTCCAGCTATTAGCAGAGATTAAATTGCGAAACTAGAGTTGCAAGCCAAGGAAAACGTTGTTATTGTTCGATAAAATGATCCAAGCCTCTTTTCTCCGATCAAAATGATGACCCAAAATCACCAGCAGAAGAATGATGGGATTGTTCGTTGTTAACTTTTCCCTCCGTTCTTCCATCTTTTTTTTTCTTTCTTTCTTTTGATATTCCTTATCTACGTGGGTTTCTCGTCAGACACACTTTTTGTTGTTTTCAGTTTTCTCGGTTCTTTTTTAGCATTTCCACTTTTTATCTACCCGTCTGCTCCGTACCCTTATATCCGTACACACAAGTAGCAAAATAAAACCCAAGAATAACATTAAACCTTTTCTTGATAATTTCTATTCATATTTTATTTTGTAAATTCTCTTCCTACGTCGCTTCATTCACGTTTCATTTCCATGATTTCTCTATTCATTTCTTTGCTCTTTTTTATGCTTTCGACTTTAATATATTGGTTCTTTTTATTCTTCATATCAGTTTTTCCCCTACTTTACTTCTCCTGCTATGATCAGGGAAACGAGGAAAAGGGATAAGGACACTCTCTCTCTCTATATATATATATATATATATAAAATCATGTCCCGGCTGGATACTTGCACTCAAGTGTAAACCGAACCTGTATCTATCTTAAGACTGAAATGTAAACAGGTCTGCGTTTTGAAATCGAGGTTGAACCAATGCTATATCTACCATGACTAAAATACCATCGATGGAGCGTGTAAGCAACGAAGAAGTCTTAAGAAAAATGGAAAAAAGGAAGACAAACTTAGAAAAAAAAAAACGGTTGAAATTTCTTGTAGACATAATAAAGAAAGGAGCTTGGAGAATTTGACACTTACTGGACATATCAAAGACAAAATGAACACAGGAAGGCAGCGGACTCCTACCTAACGAGATTTTATGAGTGCATGGTGGAACGAGAGTGAAAGAATTTGCAATGGAATAAGAGCTACAAAGTACAGGAGACTGTATAGATCTGTTATCGCCTGCGTCTTGAATAAACACGAGACATGTAAGAAGACCTATGTCTACCATTTTATAATCTAGTGTAAACCGGGCCTATATTTATCAATTTTATTATCTACTGTACACCGGACCTATGTTTACCTTTCTATAATCTTTTTTAAACCGGACTTATATCTACCATTCTATAATCTACTGTAAATCGAACCTATGTCTAGCATTTTATGATCTAGTGTAAACCGGACCTATATCTACCTATTTATAATCTACTCTAAACCAAACCTATATTAACCTGTTTATAATCTACTGTAAACCGGACCTATGTTTACTTTTTATAATCCTTTTTAAACCGGGCCTATGTCTAGTTTTTAAATCAATTTTAGACCAGATTTGTGATTTCCTATCCATTAATTAATAATGGATTTCATTTGATAAGACTAATATTCGATATTAAATAAACCAACAATGGTTGATATGTTGTTAACTTAATTTTCTTGTGGGAAAATCCATTTTAATAAGACTCATTTTATTCTCTGTTCCTTTTCCCATGTTTTTACTTCTGTCACTTTTTCGTTAAGATCACTCAACTCAGCTTTGGTCTTTCTTCAGCTTTCAACCTTAAAATAATGTCTTCTTCTTTTTCTTCTTCTTCTTCTTCTTCTTCTTATTATTATTATTTACTTTGACTTCTGTTGTATACTAATTTTGTTTCGGGTCCCAACTAGATACTTAATCTCAGAAATGGCATCGTGACATTTACCACTGCACATTTTTGTTAAAAAACCCCCCAAAAAACCCTCAAAACAAACAAACTAAAAGCACGCACATTTTACGTAGATAAAGCGAACATTTTCTTTTTGCATTTCTTTAAGACATGGGCTACCAGGGACTTCTTCAATGTTTCTATCAGAACCTTTTTTCAATCAAACCCAGGGGACTAACCACAACTGGAATTATCGATGTCTTCATGTGTCAGATTTTTGAAAATTTAATTTCATGCTCCTTGCATTTTTATAGTTGTTGCTATTATTATTATTATTATTATTATTATTATTATTATTATTCTGCTTCGTTTTTTAGTTAACGCGTACGTTATGCCCTGCCAATGCCTAAAAAATAATGGAATATTTTGTTTTGATCGCGAGGGAAGACGCAAAAGACATATCAGAGATGCTGCTTGTTTTCATTGAGAAAAAGACAAAAAGAAAGAGAGAAAAGATAGAAGAGGGAATAACACTCTCATGTGTTTAACGTCTGCTCCAGTGAAATGGAAAAACATGTCAATTTTTCATCTTTTTACTTGCACCCTCTTACTTTTTTTTTAAAATAATGACCGCTATTTATATTTATGACTGCCATTGTAGTACATTTTTAAACGCAAATCTTTAATGCTGCAATATTTGCAATATTTTTAAATGGATATGAAACGGACCAGAGAAGATTATATATATATATATATATATATATATATATATGTGTGTGGGGGGGTGTTATTTATCAATTCACCCCAAACAAAGTGATAATGACACTAAGATACAAGGGGATACTGGGAATGAAAGCAAATGAGAAGACTTTAGAAGGAACCGGAAAACCAATCCTAAACAGGAAACAAGGGATAAACCTCTACCGCTATTCAAATGACCTGGGAGAAAAGTTAACCAGACGATAAGGGAATCTATCTATAGTTGCATTGGTGTTTAATGAATCTGTACAATTTATCCCTCTTAAAATGTAATGACAACATGCCAAGTGTCAAACTATCAACCGTATAATTTCTATGGTCTAGATAGGTACTATTATTTTTTTCTTTTTTGATTTCTTTTGTATGCACATTTCTTTCCGGCTCCAAACCAAAGACCTAAGTCCAGAAATGGTTTCATGATATTTTTCAATGATCATTTTTGTAACTCCTCCTCCACAAGACCACATATATTTTGCATAGATAAAGCTTTTCGTAATGTGTGAACTCTACTTGCGAGTACATTTTTCGTATTTCTTTAAGGCATGAGCTGGAATCCTTTCATGAGTCTATCGGACCCTTTTCCAATCAATCCGAGGGCTAAACTAAAAATGTAATTATTGATGCTTGCATGTGTCACATTTTGGAGATTTCCATTTTAAGATCCTTGTATTTTTAAAATTTTATTTAATTAATTACTTAATTAATTGACACTTTCCACTGACAAAAAAAATTACATAGATAAAGTGTGGGCTGTACTTGTGAGAACAATTTTTTGTATCTCCTTGAGGCATGGACTTCCATGAATCATTTCAATTAGTCTACTGCAGTCTTTTCCAACCAATCCTAGGGCTCCAACTACAACTACAGGAGGCACTTTTTTGTTTGTGGTCTCTAATAGCAATGTTTGGGAGGTTGGCTTTGATTGTTCTGTCAGTGTGTATTGTGTAGTCCCATAGAGTTGTAACAGGTCCTATCTCCGTAACCGGGTCTGGGCCGTGTTCATACCAGTTATTATTATTATTATTATTATTATTATTATTATTATTATTATTATTATTATTATTATTATTTTCTTTGATTTCTGGCGTTTACACATTTCTTTCCGGGTCCTGCCCAGGGACCTAAGGTTAGAAATGGCAGCATGACACTCTTCACTAACAAAAAAAAAAAAAAAAGAAAGAAATTACATAGATAAAGCCCTTCGTAAAGTATGACCTGTACTTGTCAGAACAAGTTTTTGTATCTCCTTGAGGCATGGACTTCCAGGAATCCCTTCAATTAGTCTACTGCAATCTTTTCCAACCAGTCCTAGGGCTCCAACTACAACAGGGATTGTTGATGTTCCCATATGCCACATTTTCGAGATTTCTATTTATTATTATTATTATTATTATTATTATTATTATTATTATTATTATTATTATTATTATTCTATCCATTCATTTTTCTCTCTTCACTTGTTCTTTAATGTTTTCTTTTTAACATTTAAGTGCCATCTCCTGCTTTCTCTCTTGATTTTCCATCCCTTTTGTCTTTGTTCCTCTCTTTTTCTACCTTCTTTTTCTTTTACCTCACACCTATTTCTCCTGCTCTTGCATTTTCATAATCTTCCTACCTAAATTGAATACCTTTTTTTCTGGCTAAAGGAATTATTTCTTCAAGATTATTCTTTTATTCTACTCCTCTTATTTTATCCCTTTATTCTCTTCCATTTCTTTTTTTTTTCCTTCTTTTATTTCTTTATTCTATTCTACTTCTTAGAATCATTTATTTGTTTCCGTCTTCTCCTCTGGTTGCACATTTTCTTTTCTATTTCTGATTTTCTCTTTTCTTCATCTTTTATTTTCAAGATTTGACTCTTGAACTAATCGAACAGGGTGAGGTTTAAAGAAACAGCTCTGAATTCTGCAGAAAGAACTAAGATCATGGGAAATGGAAGCCAAATAGATACAAAATCTTCAGGTCGTCTTTCTGGATGAAATATCACCAGGCATCTGTCCGATCATATATATATATATATATATATAAAGAAAGAGAGAGAGAGAGAGAGAGAGAGAGAGAGAGAGAGAGGGGGAGGCGGTACTGTAGAATAATGGATAGCGGCTTGGATTGAGAAATCGGAGAGCCGAATTCGAATTCCAGTTGAATCCGTTACTTTCACTTACGTGGTTATACCCTTCCGAAAGGTATGAATCCTCTTCTCTCTCCAGCTATGGGTAAATAGCAGGATAGACTGGGTTCTATAGCTTTGGATGGCAACTCGTCTAGAAGAAGGTCAACTCTGAATTCAAAACCTGCGGAGGGTTGTTTGGCGATCTTGTGGCACTTAGTGCACCAGGTCTCTGTATGCGACCCTTCAAAAAGTGTGGATGGTTCTGCACAAAACCTTCACCACTATAATCAAATCATATGTGCTAGTGTCGAGCTGTCGTTTCCTAGGAACTGATTTACTACACCCTCATACGTCAAATTTGGCGGGAGATTCGAATATATATATATATATATATATATATATATATATATATATATATAATGGAAAATGATCTCTTGAACATGGACTACGGTCAGTTGCCCAAGTTTCCTTTTGGTAGGGTGTCAATTTTAGTTATTGGTACGACGACTGGAAAACTAAAGACTAAAGAATTTAGAACTTTGAAAAATAGCACAACACCTAGTCACACACACACACACACACACACACACACACACACACACACACACACACACACACATATATATATATATATATATATTGCTTATAATTTAATTTCCAGTCCTATTAATCTAGTTATGATCATGAAGGTTGTAGTGTAACCACCTGTACTGCAACCGTTTCAAATGTGGGTGTATCTAGCACAAGATAGCATGACTGACCCATTTGTTTTCGAGATGTTTTTTTAAATTCACTGTTGTCCCTGCATCTCCTCTTCTTTCTTAATGCTATTAAACTTCCTTGTGAAAAATACAGCCACAGCCTCACCACACTAGTTGTTACTGTGGTTTCTGTAGCAAGTTGGTTTTTACAGGATGAACTAGCCAGCCCTACGTCCAACTGGTTTTGAATTTCTAACCTATACTTATAGACTGGTTGTGAAACAGTCTTCCATGTTATTTAACCTATAGCAACGGGGAGAAAAAGCAGAGCCATACCTTTTCCGATGGTATTTCTGCGAAAGTGAACTCAACGGGTATTTGTATTTAAACCGCCGATTTCACTTTCCGTGCCAGTAATTGCTACGCTACCAAGGCTATTTAACCCATAGCTGGAGTATTCATACCCTTTCCAAGGGCATTAGTGGTAAATGAACGAAACAGAATCGATCGAAATTTGAACTCGGCACTCCGATTACACTTTTGGCGCCGATAATCTGTTACACTTACATGCGCATCTTGATTAATCTAGTACGACGTAAGTAAGTAATGATTCATTATAAACGTGCTCATGCCAATTATTAACTGTTGGGATGAACCTGATTAAAAGAATTTGTGGCATCCATTGTAGTTAAAGAATTTGAACCCAAAACACTTCTTAATAATAAGAAAAGCAAACAAATGTAAACAATCCATGAGGAGAATTGGGACAATCAGTGTTTAGAAAATATTAATTTCTTAATTAGTTATTATAAAAATGCGGACAAAAGTCCTAGCACATAATTCAATTGTCTTGCTGGGCAACATTTTATATAAGTGACATTATTGCTTTCTTGTTAATTACTACTTAATTGAAGATCGAATTTTTAGAGTTGAAGAAGGTCAGATCGACAAACTTGCTAATTATTCCTCTATGGTAGACACCACTTTTGTCAATACAGAAATTTTCTACACCTAGATCAGATAGGGGATTATAATTATGGTTCACGCTGTAAGTATAGAAATTATTACCAATATTCTACGAAAGAAATCATCGCTCTATGCTAAATGATACGATAGATAGATAAATAGATCTAGCAGAGAGAGAGAGAGAGAGAGAGAGAGAGAGAGAGAGAAAAAGAGCGAAAGGTAGTTAAAAAGTGATATAGATAGAAAGAATAGATAGATAAATTCAAGAACTTTTGAGACGATGCACGTCAAAACACCACTTAGAGGTGAACCCATTGGTACTCCAAATTTTAGTTCATAAAAATTATTGTGAAAGGTGAAATAGCATTGACTCGTGATGTTGGCAGATTTTTATGATTTTAACTATTGGTAGGTGAAGGTTGCTCCGAATGAGAAATCGAATCCCAATCGCAGAGCCAAGTTCAAATTCCAGTCGAGTTCATTGCAAAGATACATTGGGAAAGATATGAATCCATCTCTACTCTCTTAGCTATGGGTTGAATAGCAGGACAGACTTGGTCCTATAGCCTTGGTTGGTAACCAGTCTATCGCAAGTAGAAAATTCTCTGCCTAGTCAGTCAAGAAGCGAAAGAGACATGATCTCCAAGGCGTGTATCGTGTACGATACTTAACTGAGGGAGGAATAAATTTGTTTTTGATTGTATTAGAAGCTTTTTAAAAAGATTTAAATATTTTTTTAAACAGTAACGTTGGTGTAAGGTAGTTTAACATCTAAAGTAGCCATAAGTTTATCAGTCACATATAGAAAGGGTCGGATACTTCCTGGAGAGATAGAATGAGCCAATCATTTTTACAACGTTTGTGTTAATAGAGTCAATAGAAGAAATGACGCCTCATTCATAGTGGAACCGTTCATTATGACTGGAGGAAACCTAGTATGTAATCGGTAAGGATGAAACGCAACTAGATTCTAGAATATTTTTGTAATATATGAGAGTGGACTGAATAAGTCCATAGGCTAACTATGAAGGAGTGCTGCTAGAACCGTGAAATTGCATGCATCAATTTGAACTCTTATTAATAATTGCATTGTTTCTTTACAGATAAACTCATATCTGGCTGTACAAAGACGACTTCAAAATTAACTAGGAGGAATTTGTTGAAAAATAAAGCTCATTTGGTCACATTCCATGAGAGTATCTTAGTCAGTCTATAAACCTATCAACCGATTCTCGTACACTATTTACCTTATTCGGTCTATAATTCTCATCTTTTTTGCCATATTTATCACAACGTTTCGGCCGCTGTACGCTCCGGCCTTCTTCAGGTGGTTGGTATGTCGAACTGAACCCTTTATTTCGCTTGCTGGGGTAGACTGTTCTAGTTCCACGTACCATGTCTAATGGATATCAGTTATCTCTTGTTAATTCATCTCTTCAAGTTCTCCACTGCCTTAACCAAGTATTGAACTCACAAATCTTTGGTTCCTGTCACTGAATCTAACCAGCGCCTTTATCCCCAGCGAGTGAAATAAAGGGTTCATTTCGATCTTCCGACCACCTGAAGAAGGCCGGAGTGTACAACGGCCGAAACGTTGTGATAAATATGGCAACATGATGACAATAGCCCGAATAATGCAAATAGTGTACATAATACCTCATTTCAGAAATATAGATAACGAGTTTCGTACGTCGATTACTCTTGAAAGTTGAGAGGCATTTATTTGAAACCTATCTCAACACAAATGGGTGTATGTGCGTGTGCTTTACCTGTGTGTGAGTGTATGTGTAAAATTAAATTTCTCTTAAAAATTCTATCAACATTATGTCAGGAAGTATTTCGTCTATTAACACGCACTCAAAATCGAGAATAAAATATTAGCGATCTTCCTTAATTACCGAAAAGTCATCCGCATTTGTTGACTAGAACATAAATAAATATCTAATAATCGATAACCTGATACAGATTCTGCTATAATCTAATTCATTCAATGACCTCCTACTATACAAAATCTACATCATGCTAAAAGCATCGTTTCCCTCAGGATCATCGAAAGGAAGTAGTGATAAACCTGCGGACATTTTAGATGGGTGACCAATTAGAAACAGTAAGCATTTCCAGCAATCTGACGTTTATATACTAGAGTAATTAAAAAAGAACAATTCTTTACGAATAAATTACTTCGAGGGCCGAGTAATAACAATATTATCAACCATAAACACCAGTCAAAATCATTATATTACATCCCCAGCCTTTATCGAACCTATTCTTAATGAATCTAACGTATGTTTATTTAAAACAAACTGTATGTACGTCAAAACGTTCCCAAATCAACATGCGAAAAACCAAAAAACATAATGTGTACTACTACACATATACACGCGCGTGCGCACTCGCTTACAAATATACATTATCGTCTGAATCATGCGCAAACGAACTTTGACACATCGAGGCGGTGTAATGGTTAGCAAGCTTGTTTCGCTAGAACAATTACGACTGAGTAATGATTTCGATCCTTACTGAATACCCCATACTTTAGGCCTTGTGCCACATCTAAGTAACGCTTGGAAAATCGCTATATAAACAAACTAGAATTATAATATTCTTACATACATAACTCAATAATTAAGTTTTTTTTTTCAAGTAGACTTTGAGTCCGTTAATTTCTTGAAACTTGACGCATGGTCCCTCCTTCAAATTCGGAACACCACATGTTATACTAATGTTGGTTTAAAAAGTCGAATGCATGTGAAACATGATTAACCAATGAAAATCAAACAATAGAAAAGTAAAAATACCAGAATTTCTTTCTTTTTTTCTCCATATCTCATTCTCTGATGAAGCTTTAATAAAAGTGAAATATGTCAGATTGATAAACGTTTCCTATTTCTTCTTTATTTTATCATTCTGTTGGATTTCGATTTCAAGTAAAATTTTGTAACTAACCGCAAAAGATAAAACAAAAGACCTGTATGAAGATTACCGGAAATTGCGGCGCCAACAAGTCGAGTCTTCAAGCCTAAAAATATTTCCAAAACTGGGGGTTGATTTATATGGCGGATATAAAATTCAAACCTTTACCACCGAGTTGTAAGCAAATGGGTCAGCAGTCGTAACAATTACTGTACACCACTTATCTTACATCCAGCAGGTTGCCACAAATATATACCACTAAAACTTGCACACTAACACAGAAATTAATAAAGAATAATAAAATAGAGTAACAAATTCAGAATTTTATTAACGTTAAAGCACATATCACGTACAACACCTGATAAACTACGTGTAAACACTGACCAAAGCGAGGCTTAAATCAGGCGGCCAATCAGACAACTAGGTATTAATATTTTATAGAAGTTGGTGTTGACTTTAATGTGTTTATCAGTCGACCTGACGAATTTCAAATGTTCGCTAAGTTATACCGATACAATATACGATACCTCCCGGTGTGTGTTGTAGGTTGATTGTTATACAATGTATATAGAAAGATATTATGCTTAGTATCTCAATATACACGTAAGTAGTGTGACCTTATGTAGTTTAAGTTTAGAGCCATTGGTAGACGACCGTATGTTTGAGGGTTGACCTATTCGGTAGGTATAGGCATAACTCAAAATTCTAAACTAAAAGTGTTGAGGTCAACCTTTAGGTCGCAATTTACGATTCACCATATGTTTCGCCAGATATCCCATGTAGTGCATTGACTACAGGATCTGATAGACTATACATAATAATTCTACCTGTTAAGTAGATCTTGTGTGCTGTACGTTTTAATTGCGAGGGGAAAAGAATGATGTGAAAAAAAGAATGAGATTACATTTCTCTCAGTTAAATTTGTAGAACTTAAATTATTTCTAGCACCTTAAATATTTTAATATTCATTTTTAATAATTTCTTTTTTGATATCTAAAAATGTGACATTCTCTCTTTTCCACTATAGATCAGGATTTGGCGGCCGTTTCTTTATTGCTTACCGAGGTGAATGCGTTTGAAATTGAAGAGGTAGAGTTGCTTGAACAGATCCTAAGACAATTTATTTGCTAAAAATATTAAAAAAAAAAAAAAAAAAAAAAAAATACGGCAGACCACTTTCCTGGTAAATTATAAAGGAACAATTTCCTGCTTAAAAATCAGCTGCTAACACCAATCATCAACAAGAAAATATATTCACATTTTAAACGCATATAAAACGTGTAGATGTTTATCTTTCGTCCGGTTCACACTCTTCTCCAGTCATTTGAACAGGAGTAGAGATTTATTCTTTGTATGCTGTTTCCTGTTTAGGATTGCGTTTCCGGTTCTTTCTAAAATCTTCTCATTCTCATTTAATCCCCGTAGTCCCCTAGCATCTTAGTGGCATTATCGCCTTCCTTGGAAAGAAATAATTAAAAATTCATAATAAAAGAAACTTATTTTGTAGAGTTATGTTTCCAATTACTTCACCTTCTTTGCTCAATATTAGGAGAATATCATATCATTGAATAAGATGACGTAGTGTTAGTGTTATGTGTATGTATGTGTGTGTGCGTGTACGCACCCCCATTTGGATTATAGTTGGCATTTTTGTGTTAGTCTGGTAGTGTCCGTGTGTTTAATTCCTGAAAATGGTAGTGGGAGGAAATGGGAGGGCTATGCCTGTAAGTGTGTGTATCAAATTTGTAGTTGCGGGAGTTGGTGGTGTCGATATGTGTGTTGACTTTTGGTTAGATACACGTTATTAATGTTAGGATAAAATCTATGGTTGATGAAAAATAATGTGTCTCTGGAGATTTGTAGATATGCCAGTATGTGTTGGTTTAATTCTTTTATAGATATTATTATTATTATTATTATTATTACATGTGGCTTTTGAGATGTTTGATGTGTTGGAGTGAAAAATTTAGATCGTCCGCAGGTATTTAGATCTTACAGCCTTTAAGCATGGACTTTATCAATGTTGGTGATATGAAAAAGCGCATCTGCCTTGTGTTTATCGCTAGAAGGATATTAATATTGCTTCTAATTATTTACTTCCTAAAAAAGAGTGTCCTTTTTCTTATTAGGGAAGCACTTGTTAAATCAAAGTTATGGCCTATTATGTGCTACGAGAAAGTTCAGTGGGTTGTCTCAATAGAAGTCTCCTTTGTGTTCATAGATGCTTTTAGGGTTCTGGAAGTTTCATGTATATAGCTCTTATTGCTTTTCAGGCATTTAATATTATATATCCCTGAATAACTTCGATTTAAAAAAAATACCACCATGCTTCATTACGAATCCTACCACCATAATAATCTGAGCCTTTTGCCGGACTAATACACGATTAAATTAGAAGTATAAGCGGGTTCGTACGTATACTGCTAGTAAATGATTCCAGTGTCTGGAATATATATATATATATATATATATATATATATATATATATATATATATATATATATATATATATATATATATATATGAACATAGAACATAAAGTCAACACTTTGAGGCGACAGTCTGTTTCCTGCTAGATGCAATCGTCCGGCCTGGCGATTGTATCTAGCATGAAACAGAACTGTCGCCTGTTGATTTCTATGTTCACTTTTATTTACACACGCTCTATCCCTGATACTGAGCACTTTATCCCATAAATATAACACATCTTAATACTATATTTCTTCATATATATATATATATATATATATATATATATATATATATATATATATATATATAAGCAATAATAAATGAAAATTGCTTCCTTCTTATTCATTCATTCAATAAAAACTCGAAGTTTTTGCTACAAATTTGACATTTGTACACATTCATCTTTGTTCCTACGTGTGTACAGAAACATATATTCACTATATTTATAAAAAGAGCGACTTATTGAAACAAGGTTACTTAAATAAGTCATTCAATTGTTTTCTGTTATTTGTAGTTTTTTTATTCGTTCTTTTGAAACGATGAACTTTGTAAGTGAAAACTTTGTAGGCAAACTTAAGGAAAAGACATCGTCATTGACTGACTGCCTCGTTTTGGCTGAAAAAAACATCTTATGCATGTTCTCTAATCAAGCTGCATGAGTCAAATATCACATGACTCGCTTATCTCTTATCCGCAGCACAACAATTGAAGGGATTAATGCTAAATTAAGACAACACCCTTTTCTTTAAATAGTCCCGGTTTCATAACAAGTCAAAAACAAAACCAAACTAAAAACACTGCAGCGTTTGTGCAGTTGTGAATGTCGCACAGTGATTGGAGCATCACGTTTCCGACGGAGGTGTCGGCGTTTCTTTTTTTTTTTTATTTTAGGTAACATGTCGGTCAATTTCATTACCACGGATTCCAAAAAAGATATTTCAGACTAGACATGTGTATTAAAAAATAATTAAAACTACGCATGTTTTTATTAGTTCTCTTCTCGATTTTCCCAACTTGCAGTTGGAATCTACTGCTCTGTATCCAATTAGGCAAATAACCGAGGCAAATGATTGCAATTAATTAGTGTATATAGAAACGGGGGACAACTACTAATGAAAAGTAATTATTAATGATGAGCTTAGTCTTAAATAAATCAGATTCAATATTCGCACTCTGTGACCCAGTCAACCTAACTTAAGAGATCTTTGTGTTTGCGGCAAGGAAAGAATGTAGTCGGACGTCTCATTCCAGGTGACGACTTTGTCGCTTTCAAATATATGATTTCTGATAAAAAAATTTATCGGGATTGGTGCTATAAAAAGGAAAGCTACAACACATATCAATTCCGCATTTAATCTACTTCGAAATAGTCCCCTTCTGTAGCCACACACTTTATCAGGTGTCGTTTACATTGAAGAAAGCATTCCTGGAATACCTTTTTGGGGGATAGCGAGCAGCGACATCATTGCATATTCTTGGACTTCTTCGACGTCTTGAAAACATGTTCCTTTCAAGTGGGATTTGATTTTTATAGAGAAAAATGTCGCAAGGGCGAGATCTGAGGAATATAGTGGTTGTTGGATCGGGGGAATGCGCCTGGCTAAAAACTGCTGCATTTGTATCAGATGGTACCCATGTGGTTTACCTACGTCACGCCGCTGGCGAGTATTGTATTTTGTTGATGTTATAAATATTACCATTTCATTTCCAACCTCCGTTTTGGTTATTCCTCATTCAGTAACCCTCTCTAGGTTACGAAAGTTTGTCTGCTATAGCAGCAAATCCATTGCAGACGCCTATCAGGCTCATTTGAATTTCTTCAACACCCCCAGAGCCCACCCATGGGTTATACTGCAACTATATTGACCGGACATTATCACAGTTTCTGGGAGAGGGAGATGGAGAGAGAGTGGAACCACCTCTTAATTGCTGGTGTTTCCAGGTCCACTCTGACCTGGGGCGGTAGCACCTGTTAGGGCCCCCAGCTATGGGCAAATAGTTAAGTCCCAAACTGTGATCAAAATTCTATGAAAGCGCAAAAATAGGGTTTAATACCAGAAACACTTTGTAAAAAAATTATTACCAGCAATAAATTTTAAAAGAAAAAAAAATTATTACCAGCAATACTTTAAAAAGAAAAAAATATATTTCCAGTAATATAAACAGCTATACATTTTTGGAAGAAAATATTACCAGCTATACATTTTTGGAAAAATATTACCAGCAATATATTTTTGAAGAAAAAAATATTAACAGTAATTAAAAATTTTGTCGGCATTAAATAACCCATTGAGATTGATATGCCATAAAACAAACCAAACCAAACCAAAATGTTGCAAGTCAGAACCCTATCATTATATGAGTAGATTTTGATTAGTAACATCTAGCAACAATGATCACAAATGTTGCATGACAGAATCTGGTAATATAATGATCAGATTTTGACTATCAGCAAGTCAGTATTTGATAATATAATGATCAGATTTTGATTAGCACATCTGTAATTACTATGCAAAACAAAGATATTTCAGTTCATGCTTTGTTTTTACCATATATCTGAGTATAATTAAAGATCATTATTTCCCTTCCCTAGAATAATAAAATGAGTAGTTCTGATGATGGTAATGACGAGGAAACCTAACCTTTTCCAGACAGGCAACATTCGGTATTCCTTGAACAATCAGTTACGTTTACTATCGGCTGAAATTTATAAAATATTTTCTTAAAACATTTTTTCAGGAAATTAGACTCCTCAAATTCACTGTTATGGCTCTTGCTAGTACTATTTATTTAATTAATATGGATACAAGGCCGAAGGAGAAGTGGAGAAAGGCTGGTTAACACTGACGACCAACTCACGACCCATTCACTCTAACAACCCATCATTCTCTATCCAATCAAACATGTACCACGATATCACATCATCGCAGGAATCCTAATAAAACACCCCTGAGTTTAAAAATGTCTGCAAATATTTTTCCCAATTTTTTTCAAGTACTGATGGAAGTTTCCTTTCAGCTCTTTTGTTTAAGTGTGGAATGTAAATATAATCATATCATTATTTTTCGTTTTCCTACCCATTTTTTGTTGTTGCTGCTGTTGAAAGTCTTCAAATGGTATGCATATTTTTATAATTTTCGTTTGTGATTTTATCTATAGGGTTTGATGAGGGATTGACTGCTTTAAGACCTAAAAGATTTATTCGCTTGAAGCTATTTTAAATCATTGATCCGTGAAAACGGTTGTGTATAGTTGATAGTTTAGACATTTCTGCGCAAGATATGCACCGTGCATGGCGTCAGTGTAAGTCTAGATCTGACGAGGCAATTTTTATGAAAATGACTCGAGTTTTCAAGTTATGATAACTATTTGAAAATAGTATAATTAAAGTATTCATTTTAATTAATGACGAAGACTAGTGTTACACTCGTTTCATTTGTAATGATTACATAATGACATTAATAGCCTTTGTATTGCGAAATAGATAATTACAACACCATACCAGTTATAATTGTAATCAATAATAATTAATTGCTAATTAAAACAATCACCAGAGAAACATTGTTAAAGTAAAGATGACAATCGTTTTCAATATGGCGATTATGATGAAGACAATTACGATAATCATAATACAGCCAGAGAACAGTAATTAAGACTCATGGCTGGTAACATTCAATACCTCAAAAACAATCTAGTGACATTTTACCATCATCGATCGGATCCAAAACTTATACCAATCTGGGGCCTTTTACAGGCTGATCTTTAACGCTATTCATATGATTACACTATTCTCGATCTTTTTGAAGATAGTACATTAAACTTTAAATGCAAATATTTTCTTAGTACTTAATATTAATTATATTCATTTATAGTCTAAGATCAAAATGTAGCTTAGGTGGAAAGAAAACAAAACAAAGAAAAAGCAAAGAAAATATAATATACAGTGTAACCCGGATATAAGAGAGTTGTCGGGACCGGAGAAGAAGTCTCTTATATCCGGGTTTCTCTTATATCCGGGTTTGGTCTATTTTATATACATTAACACAGGCTCTAATTTGGGACCAGAGAAAATCTCTCTTATATCCGGGTTTCTCTTATATCCGGGTTTCTTATATCCGGGTTACACTGTATAAAACAAACATAACTAATTTTTTTATAAAAATTGAAAGGAAAATAAATATTGCAAACGTATCAGAATATTTGTTGGATTTTTTATTACCTGTCATATAAACATTATTAGATGTTTTAAAAATGATTTTTATGGAAACATTAAAAAAAAAGGAAAAATAGTTCTTTGGAGAATTTCATATTGGTAAAGAAAATTACAAACAGAATTGATAAAGTTCGAAAGATCTGTATAAATGTTAATTCTTACACATTTGTGCGTAGCTTAAAATCGGAACATGAGTCTGTGTGACAGCGAAATCTCACGAACTCATTCAGAGGAATAAAGAAAAATAATACAAGAAGAACAGAAGAACAAAGAAAAAATAAACATAAACGGATATTCTAAAATCTCTCCCCTCTCTCTCTCATATATATATATATATATATATATATATATATATATATATATATATATATATTTCGCCCTGGGGATAAATAATACCTTGGAGCTTGTCAATACTAAAACGTTTGATAAAAAAATGAATCGTAACGTTTTTTTTTTAAATTTAGAATTAGAAAAGGATAGAAAGAAGGAAAGACGTAAACTTAAGGAATCAGCACATATGCACAAAAATCTTCTGAGCCGACCAAGGATAGAAATGAATACAATATGGGAACCAGTACTAAGGAGTGCCAGAGAAAAGCAATAATAGCAACAAATTTAAATTTTCTCAGCATCCCCTTTCCTTCCTGTGCATGTGTAGTCGCATCAACGTACACATTCACAGGATGAAAAGCATCACATAAAAACTTTTCCGCTTTATCACACGTTTTCCCTAAAATTGTTTCTTGACATATAAAACTGTATATATTGTTTTTTTGATATATATATATATATATATATATATATATATATATATATATATATATATAAAGTATAGTCTTAAGGTGTTATATTTATGGAATAAAGTGCTCAATATCAGAGATAGAGCGTGTGTAAATATAAAAAGTGAACATGAAGTCAACACTTAGAGGCGACAGTCTGTTTTCATGCTATATGCAATCGTCAGGCCACGATTGCATGTTCACTTTATATATATATATATATATATATATATATATATATATATATATATATATATAGGATTAATAAAATATGATATTTGTCACTTAAATGATTAATGTTATATTCAACACCCCGACTCCAGAGTTTTATAGACGAACCTTTAGTAATCGCTCTGTCCACTCGTCAGGCGATATCAAGATATATATATATATATATATATATATATATATATATATATATGCTTAAAATTAAACAGTCCCTGTTGCGGTTGGTGCTCTGGGTCTAATAAAGAAAGGAACTCAAGAACAATGCAACCATCTCACCAGGAAATCTCAAAATTTTCTAACAAGCACAGACCTGCGAAGACCTTTGTCCATTTACGTTTTTTGTTGATAGCTGTCTTTTGTTTAATTAAGTGAAAACAACAAAAAATCGCATCCTTCGCTTGCTTTCGGTTTTTGACCATGAACAGCGATGTGATTATAAATCAAATGCAAATCAAAAAGATGATTCTTTTTAGAAATTAATAATTATCAATTTATAATATACAATACAATTTTTATATAAATTATATAATAATTTGTCCCTGATGCTACATCGATCATGGCTTCTTTATAGAAGATTTTAACATGGACATGTTTTGTCTTGATGAATTAAGATTGTCTGCAGTACATATCTTGTTTATGGCCACAAAGTTACTTGTCAGTTGCCTGACCTTAACTAGATAGCTATATCTCTAAAGGTTAACGTACTGGGTATCTCCCTTCATAATAAGATGTAAGAAGAGAACAGCATGGGCATTTATCGAGAGAGTTTTTTTAGTTAAAAAGATGAGCTAATTAAGGCGCCTTAGGAGCCACATCTAAATACCCTTAATCAGTGACCATCTGAGCAGAGTGGGTTACCCGATTTGAAGGTATTTCTCATTATGCTCAACATGCAAAATTATGCTCTACTTTTTTTCAAAACCTGTTACCATATTGAAAACACTTGGCTGTGTTGCATATGCATGGTATACACTTGTCCGATTGGGTGTCTAGATGGGTATATCGGCCTTCGTACATTTTTAATTTGTTGGACTGCTACTCTCTTATTATTATTATTATTATTATTATTAATAATAATAATAATAATAATAATAATAATAATAATAATAATACACACTGACAGATCAATCAAGGCCAACCGGCCAGATATTGTTATTAAAGACCACAAACAAAAAACGACCTTCCTTATTGATATGGCAGTCCCTACTGACTGCAATGTATCTTTGAAGATATTCAAAAAGTTGTCAAAGTACAAGGACCTTGAAATAGAAATCTCGAAAATGTGGCATATGGGAACATCAACAATCCCTGTTGTAGTTGGAGCCCTAGGACTGGTTGGAAAAGATTGCAGTAGACTAATTGAAAGGATTCCTGGAAGTCCATGCCTCAAGGAGATACAAAAAATTGTTCTGACAAGTACAGCCCCACCTTACGAGGGGCTTTATCTATGTAATTTAATTTTTTTTTTTTTTTTTTTTTTTTGTCAGTGGAAAGTGTTATGACGCCATTTCTAACCTTAGGTCCCTGGGCGGGACCCGGAAAGAAATGTGTAAACGCCAGAAATCAAAGAAAATAATAATAATAATAATAAAATTAATTTAGCCCTTAGCTGAAAAAAAAAAGGATTCATGCCTCTTCGGATGGTATTTAGCGTGACGTAAACGAGACAGAATCGACCGGAATTTAACAACGCTTGGCGATTCCAATTTCCGAGTCGATAATTGTTTGTCTGTAGAAACAAACAAATATATATATTTGTAATTTTGCAAGTGTTATAATAAGAAATACACCGATCTCTGGATTTAAATTACCAGAATGTGGGGCGTTCAGGTCAGTATTGTGCCAGTTAACATTGGAGCGTTGGGCTCTATATCACCGAATTTAAAATCCTATATTGAGACAATCGAAACAAAGCTTAGTATCCCATCGCTTCAGAAGTCTACGTTCCTTGCCTCTGTAAATCTGTCTAAGGCCTTACAAAATATTGGCGGACACTCACAATGTAAGATCTCCGGTTGAAAACGAAAAACCGTGCAGAAGAAAAAGTATAATAATAATAATAATAATAATAATAATCGACATAAGACACGACTTAACTAGCTTCTGTTAACATGTACATGTTATTAGAAAATTAAAAAGAAAATAATGGGTTAGTGGGAAAACACTGTCTCATAAATACATTAGGTAATAAACATTTTCAATTGGTTGTTTCATCCATTATCAAATTCGACCAGGTGCCAATGGTGGTGTTAATCACCTCAAATTGAATCAAATTATAATCAGGAAACACATTAAAATTATTTTTTTTCTTAGATGTTCATTTTTTGAAACAAGAGTTGAAATTAAAAAAAAAAACGTGAAAATAAATCGATAAATGTTTACCTTTGAAGACACAATTGAAGGAATTCACTCACCTGAAAAGAGAAGGAAATAAGAATTATAAGACAAATAGTCACTGAACAGTCAGTAAGGTCATTAAAATTTAATTAGTCATTGGGCTCTGGATGCTAATGTATGTATTTGTATGATACATATTCATACTTATACACACACACACACACACACACACACACACATATATATATATGTATCTGCTTGAATAAATTACATAAATATATTTCTGACTGAATAAATTACAAACATTATGTCTGCTTATTTTATCATAATCTTTTCATATTCACGAATATTTCCCGTATATTACAATTGTGATATATGAAAAGATTATGATAAAAATAAGCAGATATAATGTTTGTAATTTATTCAATCAAACACGCCTAAAAGATAATTTTCTGCCTAAATACACACACACACACACACATATATATGTGTATGTGTGTGTTAGAGTATATATATATATATATATATATATATATGTATATATAATTTGCTTGGTGGCAGAAGTTATTGTGTATTTTATGCTGGTGCAGTTGATCGGTGTTTGCGACTAACCAAAGACCATAATTTCAGAGCTTTTAACTGGGCCTTCTACCCATCAGAAATTGGAATAATCTAACTTCTATTTGCATTTTAAAAAGTATACTTTTATTCAATCATTACAAGGCTAGGGAACAATAACTCTCTACATTAAGTAGAGAGTTATTGTTATTGTTATTGTTAAAATTGTTATATTGAATGAGATGTGACATGAATGAAAGAGATGCTATAAAGTGAAGATTATGAGGGTAAAGAGCTTATTATTATTATTATTTGCAGTTGTAGTAAATCTTACATACTTATTTAGTTGTAAATGTATACATTTTATTATCATTTACTTATAATTATATAAATTGTATTAGTTACTATGTTAGTAGTAACTAATAACAGGTGCGTGGTTAGACCTGTTCACTTTTTGACCGTAAAACGCGGGTTCGAATCTCAACATGGACGATATTTTAGGAATGTGACCTTCTGATGCTATCTTCCTAGGAAGGTGAACCCAGTGCGTAACCCTTTTACAAAGTGCCTGAAAAACCATACCAAGTGTCGACTCAGAACTTGTAAGTGAACTTGGGTAGATTGAACAGTTCAAAAACCGTCAATGCTTGCACATGAGTCAACGGGGGCTTGGGCGTACTGGCCTTGTTAAAACAATGATCACAATAGATGATGCACTATTCCTCAGAAACTGTAACTAAGATCTGCTCAGTGTAGCTGCTGCATAAACAACAGGACAGGAGCCTGTAGTAGGGTTTGGCTAGTCACCCTGACAGACGGGTATTTTTTTTGTTTTTTGTTTTTATTTTTTAATCGTTTAATCTCAAGCAAGGCGATAATGCTGCTAGAATGCAGGGGGTTACAAGGAGTGAAAGAGAAGACTTGAGTGGGGCGGATTGAGGAAAGGAAAAAAAAAGAACAGGGTTCAAGAAGACAGAATATAGCGATTGACGCTGCAGATAAATTTTTGAAGATTGTAGTTATCAGGGAAGCAAGAAATAGGAAGGGAGTTTCACAGGTGATAAGTGCGAGAAAAGAAACTGTTAGAATAGAAGTGGCGTTTGCATCTAACTAGTTCAATAGTAAAAAGTGAGGCCTAACTGCCAATCAAGTAGCACTCTTAAATTCATGTAGTCGAAGCATCAGGGAAACAAGGTCATCGGAACAGTTGTCATGAAAATATTTGTAGAAAAGAAACCATGTGATGCTTGGTCAAATGCTCAGGAACAATTAGTAGCAGACCATTAATATTCAAAAGCTTTTGCTGGTTATCGTCACAACTCAATATTCTTGCGGAAGCCAGTAATCTCATTATTAATAATAGTAATCGTTTTTTAATCGATTTCACCCCAAGCAAGGCAGTAAAGCCACTAAGACACAAGGGTGTGGAAGAATTAGAAGACAGAAACTTTACAAAGGAGCAAAAACAAAAGAAGAAGAATTAGGAAGTTAGCAGAAAGCGATTGACATTGCATTTAAATTTTTGAAAATTAAAGTTGACTGGAAAGCATGGAGCCCCGGAAAATGTTCCACAATTAAGAAGTGCGAGAAAAGAAACTGTTATCATAGAACGTACGGTTACATCTAGTCAACTCAACTGTATATTTGTGAGAACTCATCGCCAGTCCAGTGCTGCGCTTAAATTCATAAAGTCTAGGTACCCTGGCGAAGAGCTCACCGAATAGTTGCCATGGAAGCATTTTTAGAAAAGGAATAGGGAAGCAACCTTACGGCGGTGAGAAAGTGACTGAAGCCGAGATGCCAGATCAGGACCAATAATATCGCTGATTATTCTCTGGATTTTATCAAAGAACTCTAGATATATGACAGGAACACCAGACCATGTGTCACAATAATATTCTAGGTATGAATAAATGGTAGACTTATAGATATGCAAGGAGTCAGGAAAATTGTCCCACACGACGCAGTGAGCCAGCTTTCTTAGCAGCTGACCTAGCAATGTATTCAATATAATCTTTCCACTGCATGTCAACCAAGAACGTTAGCCCGACAAGTTCCAACGAATCACTCTCCTGGAGGTTAGTCTCGGCCAAGCTGGTTGAAAGCAGAAAGGGGTCTCTTATATGATTAATAGAGAGCAGTTTAGTTTTGGAGTTGTTAAAATTATCAAGTTATCTTTTGTTCCGGAAGGTCGTTTTTGACATCAGCCGCCAATTTGACTTTATCGGACCGATCAGACTTAGTATTGAGTAAATGGTAATCGCCATTAATTTTTCAGTAATCGTTTCGCGAATTTCTTTATGCCTTCTCTATCCATTCGTGCTAATGTTGGGTTCTTCGTTCACGTGGCTGTTAGTTTAATTATCTTTTCAGTCCATGCTGCGTTTGTTTTTGTTCGGCCTCTTCCCTTGCTTATTCTAGCTGAAACATTCACACACCAACGTACAAATATCAACCCGTTAACAGACGTCCCACGGTCATATTTCTTGTCGGCTAATTGAGCAAGTTTGCGTTTTTAACCTAAAATCTGTTCTCACTCCGCACCTCGCCTTAACCAGTTGTCAATGTTAACGCAGTTGAGGCAGATGCGTAGGCGTCTATTTACGCATCTTTTAC
>CAHIKZ030000624.1:3117500-3120000 GCA_903632075.3 Acanthosepion pharaonis
CAGGAAAGCAGACTTTGTATGTTGATTGATGGCATCTCATCATAAAGAGATTCCTGCTTAATTAATTTTCTTCGAAAAGCTTAATTATCACGGAGTAGCTTATAAAATAATTAAAATAAATAATGGTTTTACAGAGACGCTAAAACATATATTGTAATGACCAAACTATAACTGGTTTGGTATTTGTGGGAGTTCTCGATCAAATCAAGAAATTAGGTTGGTTAATTTAACAATTTATCAAGTTTAGGGTGGGTAAATTAACAACTTATCATGGTTAAGTTGGTTAATTTAACAACTTATCAACTGCTGTTAGTTTATTTAATGTCGAATAAAAGTCTTATACGTAAAAAAAAACACGAGGAATTAATAGATCGGTAGGCATGGGACCGATTTACACTAGATTGAAAAAAGCTGTTCATTAGTGTAGTTAACATTAGAGTTAAAATTGTAGATAGATGTTCGGTTTATACTTTACTCAAACAGTAGGCGCTAGCGCGCTATAAATAGGGTAAACCCGTGCGGCTTATACTTAAGCCAAAAGGGAAATACATGTTCGATTAATACTGCAGTCAAAATGCCGACACAGGCCCGACATATATTTGAGGTAAAAGTTAGACACAGGTGTGGTTTATACTTAAGTCAGACATTCGCGTGGTTTAAGCATGCGTCAAAAGCGGCTTGTTCCTGAACCAAAAGGTAAACACAGGTCTGGTTAACACTCCAGTCGAAATGTTGGGCTCAGTTCTGGTTTACACTTGAGTCAAACAGTAGGCATTGATGCGGTTTAAACTTGAGTCAAACGATAGACTGGTACGGTTTACACTTGAGCCAAATGTTAGACACGGGTCCAGTTTAAATCTTAGTCACATTGATGCGGTTTACACATAAGACATAAGAAGTTGGACACAAGTCTGGTCTACACTCGAGACAATATGTCGATAGAGATAAGCAAGGAATAGCTTGCAAGTAAAGCTAAATAATTTTTTTTGTAGATAAGCTATTTTCAGCCTATTTAAATTTTTGTGTCATCAATATCAAGAAATCTGATATCACACATGAAGGCTGGAGATATTATTTAAACATTTTTCTCATAGACAAAAGTAGAAAATATGTTATAATTATACCTGCAAATCTATATTAACAGCTCACGCACTTATCTTATGATGGCTGCTGTTAAGGTTGTCAAAGAGACTAACAACCTTTTGATGTAATTGCTGCCTAGGTAGCACTCTTGGAAGAATGGTCTGGCTTATGCTTGTATATTAATATTTCGTTGTTTATACCGTTCGTGTAACGTTCTTGTTGATATGTCAAGTAATTAGATTTTAAAGAATATGGGTAAATATGTTTATCTCTACAGTTTGTTTGGAATATGTGCAAACAAGAATTTATGATACCAGTAACATTTCAGATCTGTATATATATTTCACACATATTCTACCACGTATACACAGTGGCATTGCTAGATTGTGTACCTGGGTAAATCCCTTGAATTTGCCTCCCGTTCCCATAAAATTACATATTGCACCGTGACTCACCATTAAAATTATAAAACTAGTTTGTGTACCATTATAATATTGCTTTCATATACTCAAATATAGTATGCTTTAACTACACACCAAACATATTTAAATTTATCATTAAAAGTTAAAAAGCAAAAACAACACAGGAGGAAATGGAGCGAAATGGCCATACAAATGGGGTAAAATTTAGTTTCATTTTTATGTTATTCATATATATATATATATATATATATATATATATATATATATATATATATATATAGGTGGCCTGACGATTGCATCTAGTATGAAACAGACTGTCGCTTCTAAGTGTTGACTTCTATGTTCACTTTTATATTTACACACGCTCTATCTGATATTAGCACTTCATCCCATAATTATAGCACATCTTAAGACTATATATATATATATCGATTGAAGACCACAGAAATAATTCTTTTGATATGTTTTCTGTTTAATTTTTATGATTTTTCTGAAATAGTATTTTAAATATTCTTTAACAAAAATATAAATTGGAAACTAACAACACCGAATTAGCAGCTCCGTCAATTTATGAGTAGGTTCAAACTCAAAATATAACATCCCAACACGTGTCATGAAAAAAAAAATTCAAATTCAAAATAAGAAGCTAAAACGATCAGGGTAAGACGCCGGTGAACAACTTTGACTCCCCGAAGATGTCGAATGTGAGTGAAAGTAAATGGAGAAATAATATCGTGAAATGCATCCGAAATTTTCAACCAGCAATAAAAAAAAGTACTTTAAGAAAACAAGAAAAAGGAAATTACAATAAACTTCTCAAAACAGATTTTTTTTCTGTAGTCTTCAATCAAATATACAAAAATGAAAGTAATTTTCTGTCCAAACACAGACACACACACACACACACACACACACACACACACACACACACACACACACACACACACACACACACACGAAATATAGCGTCCAAAGTCCGGGTGTAGGTACCGTAG
>CAHIKZ030000624.1:3122500-3132500 GCA_903632075.3 Acanthosepion pharaonis
TTATATTATTCTGTAGACTACTCGTACTTAAGAATATGTCTATTTCTAACATTAGCCATTTCTAATAGCAAATATTTTTCCCATTCTCCTAATTTCCCATTCTTCAAACATCTTCAAAGACTATCTTTCTTTATCCCAATTTAGTGTTTTGCCCTTTCAGCCTCTTCCCTTAGGCACTTGTTATCTCCATCGTAGCAGAGTTCTTTTCTGATTTTCTTGTAATAATCTCCATCCATTCCACTTTCTAACTTTGTCGCTTATTTCTCTCTATCTCTTTTTCTCTTTTTCTCTCTTTTTAAACGTCTCACCATCACGATTTTTCTCTACCCACCCTACATTCAACTTCTATTCATTTTCTAATCTCTCCTCCCTTGCCTTATATTTTCATTACTTTCTCCCTCACTTTTTCGGTCTCTCTCTTCTCATGTGTCCATTTCTCCATTTCTATTTTATCATCACACAGTTTCTGGCACCTGACATATGATGACGTCAGTCGGCGTCACTTTTAATAAAGAGAGAAGGAATTTGGACGAATGCCAATTGCCAAGAAAGGCATGCAGCATTTCTTTCTTTCTTTCTTTCTTTCTTTCTTTCTTTCTTTCTTTCTTTCTTTCTTTCTTTCTTTCTTTCTTTCTTTCTTTCTTTCTTTTGGTTTTGCTCGCTTCCACATTTAAAACTAGAGCATGCGCATTGTATGGTTAGTTACCCGCCCAATTAAAAACCGTTGATAGCATTTATCCACGAATTCGTTTAAAAAAGAAACTATGGCATCTGCATGTAAATTTGATACAAGAGACGATCTCAGGTTTTTTTTAAAATTTTTGTTAGTTTACGTCTCAAATCAACAAAAGACAAATATTACAACGAACCGAGATTTACAGAAAATTTCAGCTTTGATGATAAATAACATTTTAGCAGCTTTTTCTATCAACTAAACTTTTTAACAAAAAAAAAAAGAAAAGAAAAAAGAATGACACGTCTCTACAGGATGATCATAGTTATTCACTATTATTTATTTTATTTTCTGGTAATTTTCCAAGAAGTCATGGAAATTTCTCCATGGTTTAGAGTTTACATTCTCTTAGACTGGTTGCCACCGAAAGCGCATTTCTCTATATATTACAATTTCTAATTATATCACTTATTATTTATGGTAAGACATTAGTATCAATGGTGTCTTTATCTAGGTAATGGGCTAATTAGTAACATTTGCATCAGTAAACCATCATTATCTCCCCACCAAAAATTCTTACAATCTAAAAATATTTTCTGGCTTTAAATAACCTGCAAAGGGGTGATAAGCCGTAGAAAAGGAACCACTCGGGGACTTATATGTGGGAATCATTTTTGGGAGATACATTTTACGGCCACATCACGTTGAAACACTGGTTTCCGTAGGATCACCAAAGTTAAGCAACTTAGAGCCTAGTCAGGTGACTAGATGGGTAACTTTTTTGGAATATCAGGTACTATAAGCTTGGGTGTGCGGGTGGTGTAATGGATAAAGGCTCTGAATTGTTAAGAGCCGAGTTTCAATTCTCGTTGGGTTCGTTATATTTACTTACGCGCAAATACCTTCAGAAAAGGTATGGATCCACCTTTTCCCCAACTATGGGTTAATTAGTAAGATTTTTATCACAAAACCATTATTATCTCCCCCCACCTAAAAAAGTCTTACAATCTAAAAATATTTTCTGGCTTTAAATAACCTTCAAAGGGTGAATAAGTCGTAGAAAACGAATCAATCAAGCTGGGATATATATATATATATATATATATATATTTTTAAATTCAGACGACATCCATTCAACCTGATGTCAGGTTTCATTGTAAAGTACATCCCTACCCCTTACCAAATTGTAGCTAATAACTGATACAATGATACTGACATAAGGAAAATCTAGACATCCCTTGTTCAATTTAGGTAGAATATTCTGTAACCATGGAAACGTGATTTTAGCTGTGTCTTTAAAACCTGGTAATTTTTTAAAAGTTACTCCAAAATTCGCTTGAAGATGAAATGGAACTAATGCTTTTAATTTAATTGCAAAATTAAATTCGGGGTTTTTAGCTTCTATTTTTGAAACATGGTTGGAACTGTGTAGCGAAAAAAAAAAACATATTTTAAATCA
This sequence comes from Acanthosepion pharaonis, assembly GCA_903632075.3. NCBI lineage: Eukaryota > Metazoa > Mollusca > Cephalopoda > Sepiida > Sepiidae > Acanthosepion > Acanthosepion pharaonis. The sequence goes on from CAHIKZ030000624.1 coordinate 3,124,633, forward strand.
ATTAATTTATAATATTAATGCTATGTAAATTTACATTGAGCACTATTTTGTAAAAATAAAAATATCTATAAGAACACCGGATTTTATATCTTACTGTTCTTTCTTTTTATTTTTATTATATATATATATATATATATATATAGGAGATACTTCTGTTCTGCTGCAACCCGTATAAATAGAAAGGCAGCGGAATAATTTTTCTTTCTAAAGGTGATTTACATAAGCTGAACTGATATTTTGACTTGACACAATTCGGAATTGAGGTATTATTTGAGTAAGTTTATAAGTTCGTCCAAAAGAACTTGTATCTTCTGCTTCCGGTTAATGGGCAAGTTAAACATACGTAAAAAAAACAAAAACAACAAACGGATCAAATGAGAAGTCAAAGTAATAATTACATCTGTAACATAAAACAAGATGCGTCTTATATGATATAAACTTAGATACAAACTCCCTGGAGGAAACTTTTGCTGTTGCAAATGTTACCTTAATATATTGATGGAATGAAATTACCTGTTCATAAAATTCTCTCTCCACCGCTCTAATTCCCTCCTCCATTATACGCATACACAAACATAATTCTCTCCATATAGAATTTAGAGACTGTTGTAATCTAGGAAGGGTTACTGAATGAGGAATAACCAAAACGGAGGTTGGAAATGAAATGATAATCTTCATAACATCAACAAAATACAATACTCGCCAGCGGCGTGAAGTAGGTAAACCACTGCTAGTGGTGGACTACTTAGACAGCATATTACCCCCACTTACAATAGTGTCCAACGTGTTTATGAGGATTGATACATAGCCATTAGTGTTTATAGGTACGGTATATAACATAGACAATTTTTATACTTGATGTTGCAAGGATTGGCTGATATTTAAAAAATCAAAAACTAAACTCATCACATTTCGTCACCACCGAGCAGAATCTAAACCTGCACCAATGCTGACCTGTGACCCATACCCCCATAGAGGTTTCTTGCCTCGAATGCCTACTGGGTTTAAAGATCGCCCCCAAACGCGCATATTTGGTGCCATCGCAATAGAGTCTGGAAGAATGGTCGGATCCTTGTATCAGTCACGCATCCTTGCCTGTCCTATAGGCAGGATGAGATATTCAGTTTATAAAAATTAACTCACGTTAATAACATAACATTATCTCATAGATAGAGGAGACCAGGCTCCCGATACATTAATTTTATTTCTTTATGTTTCGTGTTGATTTTCTTTATATACTTTTACTTCTAATGATTTTAAAAAAGCAAAATCATTTCTTATTGCGAGTTAATTTTACATATGAAAACCTTCTCCCGAAAGTATAATCAATGTAACTTCAAAATTACTTAAATAGCTGTCACGTTTTTATGGCATCGGTATCAGTGAATTATGTGTTATCCGTCATACACGCTTAGGCGATCATGTATCTTTCAATACATGACTGACGAGGCAGATTTTTTTCCCGCAGTATGTTGTTATTTTTTTCAACGGTATACCAGTTGTCATCTAAGGCTATAGAACCCCGTATGCCCTGCTATTTTCTTTGCGGGGGGGGAGATGAAGAGGATTCATACCTTTACCACATAATAATGGATTCGACTGTAATTCGAACTCGGCACTCTGATTTCTCAGTTCAAGCTGCTACCCATTACTCCACCGAGATACGAGAATATATAAATATATGTTTTGTACTAAAAATTACCCTATATAAGGCTTGAGATCCACTGAAGGTAGGGGATTACTGTTAAAAGTTTTGAAGTTGCATTGATTATATTAAAAAATGAAAGAGCAGGTGGTAGGAAGGTATTATACGCATAATTAAAACAGGTAATGATTTAACCTTTACCTGAAGAGTATGAGGTATACAGGGAAGCACACACACACACACACACACACACACACACACACACACACACACACACACACACACATACACACACATACATAGGGAAAAGGCAGTAATTTTCTTCTTACAAATCTCTATATGTAAAAGCGCGAAGAGGAACGGGTATAAAACTCCGGCTGGTCTTGACGGCATAAGGTTAGCTTATTAATCTAGGAATCGCAGCAAAATCTTGATTATATAGGAATGCGAAATCGCAACTTCCTCTTTGCGTGCCTTCAACTGTCACTCGATCAAAAGATTATTTCTAAATAACCGAGTGAGAGAATCTTTTCGAAACATTTATCACTAAAACGATTTTATAAGAAAAATATATAAAAAATAAAATATATATAAAAACATAGAATTAAAACTAAATAAATACAGAAAGATTTAAAATCTCGTAATTTAAATTAATTTCATTTTATTTATCCATTATTTGTTTTTAATCATTTCACCTCGAAGATGTCACTAGGATGCTATGAGCTACTGGGAGTGAGGAGAAAGGACAATAAAAGAACATGATTCAGGAAGACAGAAAATTTCGATTGGAATTACATTTAAATCTTTGAAGATTGTAGGTGACAGGGAAGCAACATTGGACAATATATCAATGCATATTCGCCTAATTAAGCACCAATTGTCAAAGACATTTATTGGGTTTTATAACTAAAAGATTTTGCATCATCCAACTCAATTTTCCCCTTTTTAGACATACAGATTATCTTTCCCTTACAAACATAGATATCAAAAGCTATAAATTAATATAGTGAAAAATGTACTTATATTATGTGGTGAGATGGAAACATATACGCATGCGTACGCATGCGCGTTGGATTGAAAGTCTTCCGTTCCTTAATAATTTCTCCCTTGAATTTTCATGTAGATCTTACTCAGATAGAGTTTTCCTTCACTTTCGCATAAACAAATCAAGTAAAAAAAAGAAAGAAAAGGTAACCGAATCCATATCATGGCATTGCTAGTTGGTCCATAACACAAAACGAAGCATTCCTTAAAATGTTTCATCCCCTGAAATGAAATAGTTCCTTCTCAGCTTGTATCCCCATTTAGCCCAGTATTTCCCTGGCGTCAGGTTCTTGAAAGGATGTGGAAGGGACGCATTGCATAGACACATTAAACCGTATTTCCGTTGGGATCCCCCAGTGACGGTCGGCCGAATTGTTTATTTGTACTGTGAAGGAAAAATCTTCGAGAAAATAATTATGGGAAAAACGAAAAACACACGCAAGCATCAATCAATTTCTCTCTCCCCATATATATATATATATATATATATATATATATATATATTACAATGAATCATTCATAAAAAATTTAAATTAGTAAAGTTAATGATATAAATCACTTCGCTAACTAAATTTTAAAGATGCATTAACCCACTAACCACTCGATGTATGTTATGATCCTTGTTTTTTAAAATTATAAACTGTATTAGGTCTTCCTTAAATAAGAAAGTCCTTTCGACAGGTACTCCGGTCATCATCAGGCATGGAAACTATTTACTTTTTGGGAAAATTCAGGTAGCATCCGAAACGAAAAGATATAATGCAAATCGAAATATGTTTTTTTGAAATGTATTATTGATAACAGATACAAACTTGTGGAGCAGTCGCAACGCTAAGATTGAATCTTTGAAAATTTAAGTAAGAGTATTTTTTTTACTAATATGGCAATTTAAAATTTTGTTGTTGTTGAAGGAGTTTATCAGTCAACGTGGCGTGAACTAAATAGTCAATAAATAGTGCAATGTCTTAGTTGTTATCCCGAAAATTTACACGTCGGATAATTGAGACATTGCTCTACTTATTGAACTATTTACTAATTTACTTTTTTTGCATGAATGATTCATTGTAATATAAATTAACCTGCACGACATATTTGATATATATATATATATATATATATATATATATATATATATATATATATATATATATATATGTGTGTGTGTGTGTGTGTGTGTGTGTGTGATTGAATTGAATAAATTACAAATATTATGTTTGCTTATTTTTATCATAATCCTTTCATATTCACGAATATTTTCCCATATATTACCATTAAATAAGGCAAGAAATACACCGTAATAGTGAGAATCACTTTTATTACCCAAGTACTTTCCATCTTTTTCTGAGATCCTCATCAGTCGTGCAACTGGTAATTCGTGAATATGAAAGGATTATGATCAAAATAATCAGACATAACGTTTGTAACTTATTCAATCAGACATGACTAAAAGAGAATTTGCTGCCTAAATACACAAACACACGCGCACTCACACACATGATAAAAATATAGTTTTCAGGTACGTTATATTTATGGGTAAAATTGTTTAATGTCAATGACAGAGTGTATGCAAATATAAAAGTGGACTGGGGTCAACGCCACAAACAGCATTATAACAACACCAAGAACAACATTACTAACAAAATTATTAACAGGCAACACTATAAAATAGCTACAAATAACGGCATTCGGATCGACAGTAACTTCTACTCAATAGCCTCTAGAATAATTTGAAACACAACGGCTACAGCTCACCTAACAACGGTCAAGTTAATACAATAGATTTTACTACTCATAATGCACCACTGACTAATGTATATAATTCGTCGAGCCAAAACACAACACACATTGCCTAAAGATTGCGTTGAAGTGTGAAACAGACTGCTTGGTCTTGAAACAGAGTGGCAAAAAAGTCACTAGACCGTTACTTACAATAACAATTAAGACAAAGTAATTAATCAGCAGTCCAGAGAAAACGCTTCGACAAATGTCACGACACAAATAATTCTGAGGGGTTATGCCTGCAAATGCATCTTGAATAAAATCCTTGAGGTTATCGAGATTTCCCGATTTCTTTGCATATATGCATATGCATATATATATATATATATATATATATATATATATATATATATATATATATATATATATATATATATATGTGTGTGTGTGAGTGTGCGTGGGGTATTTATTTGTGTGTGCGTGTGTTTATATATATATATATATATATATATATATATATATATATATATATATATATATGTGTGTATGTGTGCATATATCTTAGAACCTGTAGAGTGTAGATTCATATGAAAATAATCAGATGTATTATAGAAAAAAGTTCGAAGAGAAGCACAAGCATACAGAAGCTAGCCCTATGCTGTCCTTGAGTTTATGACTTAGTCTGATATTCTATCACTTACTCAAGTCAATCTTTGAAACACAAAGCTGATGAAAAAATTCCCATCTGCCAATGATTAGTTTGATACTGATGCAGTGTAAATATCTTCCGTGGTTTTTCAAAACTTACTGTCAGGGGAAGAATGACCAACAGAGTGAGAGAAAAAATGGCGCAAGGGAATTAAATGAGAAGATGAAATAATGCCTATAGAATGACAATAGTTATATAAAAAAAGAGAGATAATAAAAGATGGGCATGAAACGATGGAATCTTCTGGAGTTGAGAGTATAAAAAACAGTCATTAAAAATCGAAAAATAAAACCATGACAGGATATTTAATGTACACCTGTCCATTTCAATTTTCTAATTTTCCTCCCATCATATTAAAACAACAACAACAACAACAACAAAAAAGAATAGGAAAGGAGTAAATGAAATAAAAATAAGAAAAATAACAAAGGAGAAAGATAGAAAAGGAAAGAATAAAAAGAAAGAAAAATAGAAGAAAGAAAAAGAAAGATATAAGGAGAGACTAAGCAGCAGAAGACAAAAATGTAAAAGAAAAAGGGAGAGAAAAAGAATTGCGTTAATGATAACATTTTTAGCGTCATCTCACAAAACAGCAGGAAAGTTCTAGTCTTTAACTCCTTACCAGAATTCCATCTTGGTATGTCTTCTAGACTAACTCGTCTACTGGTATGAATTTCGTCCGACACCCTCATCACTACGGTTGTTCATCATAATATTGGATTTCAGGTTTTTATGTCGTATATCATTTCAATGTCACCGACATCAAGTAATATTATTCTTTGTTTATTATGGCAGCCCATCAGTTATTCGATTGCAGTAAACGATTTCAGGGTAAATGATTTGAGAGTAGTTTAGTTGAGAACTAATTTGCTACAATAGGCATTTCTTATCATAAATATTAAGGGTTGATAAACCGTAGAAAACAAATCAATCAATCTCAATAACTATAAATATTATATTTAGTGGGTGTTTGGGGAGATATCAATATTTTTTTTTAAACAGTGACATTAATGACTACTGACCTAGAAATTGAGAGTCCGAATAAAAAAATGTAACTTCCTGACAAGAATTAGGCTTGTATTCCTTTTTCAATCAACGAAACAACTTTTCACTTGTCTCTTATCATTACACCACAAGAAACTATCACAGAAAAAAGCAATGCGTAATTACCCTAAATGCACATATCTCGTTGTGTCATTTCGAAGTCTATATCCGTTAACTTTATTTTTCGTATCTGAGATTTAAACAAATAATTGTGACGTCGCCATATTTATTTAGACACTAGAACTTTATTAGCAGCCATATTATTTTGTGTTGTGTTCATATGAAGTATTATTAATTATAAATGCTTGGATTAATTTATATTAATTATTATTAATTTTTCGTCTTTCTTTCAGATTCGTGTTGTTTATTAACGAACATAAAAGGATAATTTGAGAGTTGCGATAAAAAGCAATTGAAATTAAGTCCAAAAATGAATAAGAATTAACGTTCCTTTTGTCTGTTATAAAATAATCCTTTAAAGAGGATGTCTCACCATCTCCCAATGATTAATAAATACACCTTTATTTCTGTAGTTTGATTCTCACTGAGTGCCCCAGAGTAAGTTAAGTTTGATCAATAAATATGGTTTTGTCAACATTGATTATTCTGTGGACGAAAATTATATAATATCCAGATAAAAAAAAATAATTTCAAATGTTGATTTTCCAGACAAGCAGATATTCCCTTCGATCGTAAGCAGAGAGAGAGAGAGAGAGAGAGAGAGAGAGAGAGAGAGAGAGCAGTAGGGCAGGTTGATGTTTCATGTTTCTTAGAAAATCAAGATTGCATTCACTGTGAAAGTTGGGATTTCATGTGATAAATAGTAATACCAAAAATTAGATTCATAGCTTTTACCAATTTTTTTAACATTTAGTTTTAAATATCGTCTAAAAAGGCACAGAAATACTTAATTTCCTCAGGTTTTTGCTTACAGATGACTTCAAAACTTTACGATTTCAAGAATAAATCCAAATAAAGGTGATATCTTTTGTATTAGATACATTGAATGGAAAATATATTCAAAACGGAATTCTAATTATGAATCACTACAAGCAAAATATGCAATTCTTTTACTGTATTCGATAAGTAAAAACTGCAAAAAAATTGTAAAAGATTACAAAATAGGCTACAGAATGAATAAGATTTGTTAGATCATTTGATAGATCATAATTGATAAAACCCCCAAAATTGATAAAAACGTATATAACACCATAATACTGCTGGGCACAAATTATAAAACAAAATGTTTTAAATTTGCATTGTCTACTGAAAATCACATTAAAAATATTGCACTGTATAACAGTACATCGTAATATAGTTATATTATTCAGTATAATTTCCTTTTGAAACAGATGAAAGTCTTATTTGATGGCACAATGATTTAGTAATAATGTGCTTGCACCATGCATCTGTCCATATACCATTTGTAAAGCTTCAGTAAATTGTAAATTAAATACCAACGTTACGATTTTGAACCAAAACTTAATCTTTTAAACTCCTTTCCTCAAAACGTTAACGATTTGGAAAAATATTTTGTGTCATTATTTATCATGTCAAACCCCAATTTTCAAACTGAGTGCAACACCAGAGTTCCCAATCGATCTGTCCTAGTGTGCATATGTAAAAGAAAAAGAGAAAACATGAATGATGGAACCAACTGAATATATCTAGAAAAATGTATTTCTCTTTGCAGTAAAAGTCAAATAT
>CAHIKZ030000624.1:3137500-3165407 GCA_903632075.3 Acanthosepion pharaonis
CTTCAGTTCATCGTTGATGTTACAATGAGTTTTTTTGGTCTTTCGCTCAACTGCGCGCCACATATAATAATCAAGGGGCTTGTAGTCTGGGGAGTTAGGTGGTCAGATATAAGGGGTGATATGGTCGTAGAAATTGTCTGACAGCCATGGCAGGGTTCTCCTGCATGTGTTGCCAGGCATAGAGTCTTCCAGTAGCCACTCTATTGACCTAGGTCAGTACTACTTCCTCAAAACACTTGACGAAAGCCTTCATGTTGAGTCTAAGGCCCTCACCAACAAATTCGGAAGTTCTTATCAGGACAATCAGAGTGAGTTTTCCGAGCTGTCGTCCCTTCGTAATCCTCATTAGACTCATTTAAATCTTTCCGAATCCTCCGTACTGTCCTCAGATTGACACCCAAACACTCTGAATTGTTCGTATTGGAGCTTCCGGTGCGAATGCCAAGCAGTACAGCATGACGTTTCTAACTTTCTAATTGCATCATGGCGCTCTTTTTCTTATAGCCGGTGCCCAACTGACCCTACTATACTGTGCAGTAGACAAAATCAAAAGCAATCAACGTGCATGCGCGAAATTAAAAATATAAAATACCGATAATTTACCCATCGCACCTTGTATATATATATATATATATATATATATATAGATATATATATATATACACTCAAGTACAATTCTTTATGTTAACATCATCACCATCATTACTACTATTGCTTTTACTTGTTTCACATTATCCTACACATTTCAACATAGTAAAAAATTCTAAAACTTTTTCTATACACACACACACACATACACACACACACACACACACACACATACACACACATACACACACACACACATACACACACATACACACACATACACAGATAAAATTATCTAAAATGTGATTGCCAGGAAGGTCTAATAAAATAGAAACTTGAACTACTTAACACGTTGACTAAAACATGACACTTGTTTTTGACAATAAAATTTTATGATTATCAATTTTGAGGATAAAATCGCTATGCCTGATAATTTGATCATAATCAAGAGTGCATATTGCATTTTAAGCAGGTAGCACTATGAGCCACTTTCTGAATAAAACTAAAAAAATTCTCCAGTTAGATGCGAGACATATCAGGACATAGCCACACATCTCTCCATCTCAATTTAACTTTTGAAAATCCTAGAACTGTGAAACCGATAAAGTTACTGTTAATAAATATTCTTAAAGACTCTACTAGCATTTTCAACTTCCCCTGTGTTGAAAGTTACAGAAAGAATGTCGTATCTTTCAACTTCTAACTTTTTCACCTGCTTCTTGAGCTCAACTCACAAGTTATCTCCCACCTTATCGTCTTAGTGAATTGTTCGATGTTAAGCGCTAGAGTGCAGAGGCGCATCATTATGATCGCCTCTGAGAATTAATCATTTCAGAACAGGGCAGAAATGGGCTTTCAAACCAAGAATCCAATGACGTACGTATGTCTGCGTCGACTAAGATGCAGAAATATATTAAAAAGATTCCTCGAATTCTTTGTTATTTTTACAAGCGTGCTGGCAGCGGCTAGGATAGGAAGAGAAATTGTAAACGTCTCTGTTTTTCTGGCAATGAGTAAGCAAGTAAGAAAGGAAGACAGCATGTCAATGGTTGTTTGGTTGGCTGGCTGTTACATCGGTGCCCGCACATGCCAGCAGATAGTTTCTAACACACGCGCGTGCACACACACACACACACACACACACACACACACACACACACACACACACACATATATATATATATATATATATATATATATATATATATATTGCACAAAAGTATCATGGTTAAGATAAGAATGTTCGTCTATCGTCCGGTTCACACTCTTCCCCGGAGTAGAACAGGAGTAAATTTACACACACACAAAAATATATATATATATATATATATATATATATATATATATATATATATATATATACACGAGGTATCATGGTTAAGATAAAATGTTCGTCTATCGTCCGGTTCACACTCTTCTCCGGTCTTATGAACAGGAGTAGAATTTATCACTTATTTTATGTTTAGGATTGAATTTCTGATTCCTCCTAAAACCTTTTTTTCTCTTTCATTTCCCGGTGTTCCTTTGCGTTTTGGTGGCATTATCACCCTGCTTGGGGTAGTGCCTAATACCTCGAGTGGCTCTTAGGCCTTGTACAGTGTGAACATGATTATTAAAAAAGAAAAAAGAGATATATAAAGTGTGTTTCATGATATGCATCTAGTGTAATGGACGGGGGAGATGAAATCAGCTAGCCGAGCTCAAAATCTGGCCGAGGCTGTTGCGTTCTCCTTCGCACTAACACTCATGGGAAAGACATAAATCCATCGCTTGTCCCCCAGCTATGGGTTAAATAGCAGGCGAGAGTGAAGTTTCTAGCCTTGGCTGGCAAATAGTCTAAAAAAAGAAAACTAAACCGCAACTAAAAGGCAGCGAGCAACCATTTCATTGTCTTTCCCGAGAATGCATGGTAATTCTCAGATAAGAAAAGAAAACCGCTTGTTTAACGAGGTGTGGGTTGCGTAACGGATATCGGCGTGGAAAACGAAATCATCGAACCTAGTTCAAATGTCGACCTAGTTATGTCCATTTTCGCACTAATGCCTTTGGGAAAGGCACGAATTCATCTCTTGTTCCCCAATTATGTGTTAAAATTCAGAGCGGACCCCACTCTCTAACCTCGGATGGAAAAAGACAGCTCTGAATTCCAGAACGTGAAGAAGGTAACGCCAAATCATTCCACTATCTTTGCCAAAAAATGCTTGGCAATTCACAAATCATAGATAAAAGGAGTCAGTGGTGAGTCGTGTTCACTTTCGTACTGAAGAGATATGGCTTCAAAAAACCTAAAAATAAAGATTGATTGGAAGGTATCCACCCAAAACGAATATTTCAGGAGTTGGTTGCACAGCTTTGATTTATTTTGGCAATTAATCAGAGGACCTTACTGCACATAGACGAGCAGAAACTATTCTGTGGGGTAACTCAGTTGCTAATGAGAAACTATTGCGTAGACTTGTGTACTTGTACCATCGCATTCATAATGGGCGAGCAAGTAGATCCTTGTATGTCATATGCAGGTTTTTTTTGTTGTTGGTAGTTCCACCAACCTAGACCTTTACAGCTAAGACACGCCATGCTACCTCCACGTAGACTAAAATTCCCTTATTTTCCTCGTATTCCAATTGTTAGGAGAAAGTTCTGAAAAAAAAACTGTTACTTTTTAGAAAAGACTTCCTCATGGATGCTTCGCTGAAGCCAATAATCTTAACCTTCTTCAAGTTAAGGGTCAGTCGTTATCTTTCATCATTATCCTTGTAATCTTCCCTTCCTACCATTATCTCACACATCGTTCATCATAACCATGTTAACAATAATCCTCTAATTTGAGTGGCTCTCGGGCTGTGTATTAAGTGAACTTTAGTACAAACAAACACACACACACACACACACACACACACACACACACACACACACACACATATATATATATATATATATTAAAAATAGAAGAAAAAAGTAGGATGATTAGCGCAACTGACATCGTGATTTACCTCTCCGCGATTACTAGCTTATTTCAAAAATAAAATCACAGCTGAAACGCTGTGGGCGCGATTAAGGAAAACGAGGCGATGCAACTGATGGAGATCTCCATTCGTAATATACGAATGACTTCTCAAGTCGATTATTTTGAAGTGGGCTCAAGCGCCATTGCCCTAGGTAGGCTATATTTTTTAAAATTAATATTAAATGGCTGGATGTTTTCTAAACGGACCTGGTACAGACTGAGTGAATGGGAGGGAAGGAAAAAATGTAAGGAAATAAGACAGAAAAAATAAGAACTTATTAAGAGCAAAGGACAAAGAAATAGAAATTCCATAAAAAAATCGTTAGAGTCACTCCAACTAAAATAATATGTAGGTGTGGAGACAATGGAAGCGGCTTCCAAATTTCAAACAGCTGACATCAGTAAATAATTTTAGTTGCTGGCTGTTAAAAAAATTGGAGTATTCTAAAATTTTCAACATCTGATTATACAACCGAAGATATTTTTATAATAAATTCATATAAGAATTGAATTAAAATAGGCGGAGAAAAAAAAAAATAACATATTTTGAATCATTTGAGCATACACACAAAAAGTGAGTTTTGTGATATAAGAGAAAATACTGGAAAAATCTTGAGAAAAAATCTCTATCTATAAAAGGCAGGATGTGTGTGTGAGTGTGTGTGTGTGTGTAACGAATGCACAGTCGCAATTTTCGACGGATTTGCACCAAGATTTACATGCACATGCTCCAAGTTAGCGGGAAGGTCAAGACCGACTTTGCATTTCCCAACTCCTATCGATAGTAGAAATAATCGATTTTTTCATCCTTCTACGGCAGTTTTAATGTAGTTTGCGGACATTTTCTACTGGCCAGAGTGAGAGTCTATAGCTGGCTGCCACGAATAGGCAGGAAGATTCTATTGGCCAGCGTGAGAATCAACAGCTGACTGACACAAATGTTAACTAGCATGCTAGCTGCAAAAAAAATCGATAGCTGCATTCATCACAAATGGGAAAAATTTAAATCTGCATGGCACTTTACTCCCATTGGATCATTCGCTTGCTTAAACTCAACGTTGATTCTGATTCCGCAGAAAACGTATTTGTTGTTAACATTCTTTTTTCATTTGGTTTTTCCAGTTACGAGTCCTTTTTTAAAGCTGATCGTTTTGTGTTCATTTTGTTTAGTTCTTTTTTCGTAACAGATTTAATGTTTAGTATAGAGCTTAGAAAAAATTCGCAGTGTGAGATAGGCAAGAAGTAAGGCATGTAGCAATATCAGCACGGCAAAGGGCACTCCTTTAAATGCAAGGAAGGGCAAAAATATTTTAAGTCAAGTGACAGCGATTACTGTATGAGTCGTACGATTTTTTAATCAAGCTCGGGCAACGCCGGGCCATGCTGCTAGTGCAATATAAAAGAAATCGGAGTCGGTTACAGAGAGATGGTAACGTAAAACGAGACGGATTTATATTTCCCATATGAAAATGGTCTACTCTGTTATCTTTCCAGTAGCCTATAAATAGTAGAAGTATTAGGTCGGCGGACACTTTTAATTTATGCCTCATGATTAGTTTATGCATGAAACTCCGAGAAACATGAGAGAAGTGAGGAACAACTATATATATATATATATATATATATATATATATATATATATATATATATATATATATATATAAAACATGGTTTCTTTGCTACACAGGAATTACCATGTTTTCAAAACCCGAAACTAAAAACTTAAAATTTAATTATATAATTAAATTAAAAGCATTTATTTTGTTTCATCTTCAAGCGAATTTATAATTAAATAATTATTTATAATATTTAGGCTCTGTAAATTTACATTGATCACTGTTTTGTAAAAATAAAAATATCAATAAGAACACCGGATTATATATCTTACTTGCACAGAAAGATTAAGAAGGATAGATAATGTGAGAGCAAGATTATCTAAATATTGCAGATTTTACAAATACTTAAATGTATTGTCTTCTGCAGAATATAAAACAAACAGACTTGATATCTTTCCAGTCAGAGGATGTATATAGATACGCCTGGCGCCAAATTATCATTTAAAGTAATGATCAATACCTTGACTCAAATAAAACTGATTGTATTATAATTTCTACGGTAGATTAAGGTGCTTAATCTCAATCTGATTTTCCTTCACTGGTATTATTTGTTTTTCAAAAATGTATTGTTGGTAATAATTCTTTTTACAAAATATTTCTGGTATAAAACCTATTTTTACATTTTCATGGTGTTTTGACCAAAGTTTGGGGGTCAACTATTTGCCCATAGCTGGGACCCTAACAGGTGCTACCACCCCGGGTCAAGGTGGACCTGGGAACATCAGCAATTAAGAGATGGTTCCACACTCCTCAAAACCTCCTGATCAGAGTCCTTGCTGTTGGACGTAGTTTATTGTCTTACCGAGGACGCTGATATAGTTTATCATCATACCCAGGACAAGGATGTAGTTTATCGTCTTACCCAGGACAAGGGTGCAGTTTATCATCTTATATAGGACGAGGATGTAGTTTATCGTCTAAACCCAAGACGTTAATCAAGATTAAGATTAAAGACATGTAATAAAGATGATTGATTCGTTTTCTATAGCTTATGAACTCTTTGCATTTATTTAAAGCCAGAAAATATTTTTAGATTGTAAGAATGTTTTTGAGCTAATAATGATTAAGTGATACAAATCTTACTAATTAACCCATAGCTGGGGAAGAAGAGGTGGATTCATACCTTTCCCAAGGGTATTTGCTCATAACGAAATATAACGAACCCAACAGGAATTGGAACTCAGCTGGTTGAGTAATTCCATTACACCACCCGCACATCCAAACTTACAACACCTGATATCCTCAAGAAATCATTTCACTCATCTAGATACAGACAAGAATCGACGTTGCTTAACTTCATGATCATACGGGAACCAATGTTTCAACGTGATCTAGCCGTAATCCTATAATGAAGATGATTTTTTCATTCCGGCACAAATCTAGTTTTTGATTTTCATCAAAAACTACGTTTTTTCATCAAGATGAAAATCAGAATATCCCACTCTCTTTTGCATGCCGATCCACAAGAGAAATAAAACACCTTGTTAGCTATGACCCAAAATGTGTCAGAAAATAAGATGTTCGTGGATGCTGTTTTTTGTTTTCTTTATAATGTATTACATACCAGACAATTTGCGTTATAAAACGCCATGGACATTCATCATTTCTGTGAAGTCGTCTGCACGTACGGCTAGAGAAGAATCAGAAGTCTGTTTTCATCTAATTACGCAATACTTGAAGTCAAATCCTGGAAGGAAGAAAACACGATTTACCATAAACTGATTTGATGACATCCGATGAAGGTTTAAGTGCACAATCATACGCCATTTATTCTCTTTTAATCGTATTTGCCTACTTATTATTCATAACTTTACATCTGTCTATTTACTTCATGGCTTGTTTAATGAACCACATGTGTTTTTTTATCATTTGCTTCTTACTCATGTGGTCTTATCAAGCTCAAATCATGATGAGTTTCAAGACCGCCAGGCGCTCCCAAGTTGGAACACTGGTGTAATATGATGTTCTCATCTCCTATAGATGTCAGTTCATTGTGATTTTTTTGTTTTTTTTAATAAGGCATAAAGCATTAAGAATGGATATGATAAATCTATCTATCTATCTATCTATCTATCTATCTATCTATCTATCTATCTATCTAAACCCAGTAAGTTTGGAACAAAGCTACAAGTACTGGTCATCAAATTCGAGCGATATTCAACACGATCTTGTTAACCACTGTTTCATGGCAAGGCGACCTATATTGGTTAAGCATAACTGACGGGAGCACAAAGACACACATATACGGGAGCCATTAAAAATAGAATTTATTACCTTAGGAATTGTCTTCGAGTCTTGCTTGCTCCACGGCGAAGCTATTGAACTAATTCTACCAGTTAATCAATGACTAATTTTGCCAAATGAACGTTACAATACAACTCTCGTTATATTTAGAACCGAATCAACATCAAGTTCATCGGGTGTCAGTCGAGCTAGTCAGTCGTGAGACCATTGGAAGTGTCGTGAGTTCGAACCTGACATTTGACCCCGTTATTATAATCATATTTACAATTAGGTCAAACCTGGTGCATTCTTTTTCTTCTTCTTTATACCATATCCTTTCAAGACGTGGGCGATCATGGATCTCCACCACTTCCAGTTTTTTCGCTCTAAGTAATATCTACTGTTTACTTTGTCTTTGTTCTGCCAACCATTATAGACAGCAGCGTAGTAAATTTTTAAACGCCACGTCCGTTTAACACGTAGGCAATCTTGGCTCTCCATAGTTTCCTGTTTTATTATCTGTGAGTTACTATGACCTCTTGGGAAAAATAGTGGAGTGTTTTCCCGTCGCCATCTCCAAGGTTTTGAATCCAGAGTTTCCTTCTCCAAAACTGGGTTCCATCCAAGGCTCGAGACCCCCATGCATCAGGCTACTGAACCCATATATGGCGGTTAGGAAAGAAGAGATGGATTTATGCCTTTCCCGACTGCATTTTTACGAAATTGAGTATAACAGAAGTGGTCGGAACTTGAACTTGACTCGCTAATCCACTTTTCTGCACCGATAACTGTTACGCTACAGACACATCTGTCCGAGAAGACAACTGTCCCTACAAAACACAAGTAAACTGCATGCATACATACACACATGAGCGCACATCGGTGTGGTGTGATGGTTAGCAAGCTTAACAATTACGATAGAGTTCGATCCTCACTGTGTGCGCCGTACTTTTAGTTTTGTGCCACATCTAAATTACACTTAGAAAATCATTTGGGCACTTCGAGATGGTGTAATGTTTAGCAAGCTTGTCTCACTAGATAAATTACGATTAATCAGTAAGTTCGATCGTCACTTGGTGCCCACACTTTCGCCCTGGTTCCGTATCTAAATTACGCATAGAAAAACACTATACATCCATATATGATAGTTACCATCTCGTTCTCGAGCATGATCATCGTAAGGTATCATTGAAAGACTGTTGTGACTTACGTTATCAAGAAATACCTGTGCATGAATCAAGTTGAGAACGGTGTTGCACTATAGCAATCCTCCTCTCAAAAAAAAAAAAAAAAAACAGTATGAAATCAGAACGAAGAACCAGTGAGCATCTTTGGATGTTGTCATGCCACAGGAGTTGCATTAGAATTTTCCTTTTCCTAATTGGATACCTTAACGAAGGTTAAAGGGTTCAACTATGCCAGTGGGCTTGCCACGCGCCTGGACACCAAACCATGTCTTTCTGCACTTCTGCACCTGTGTTAGATGACCGCTGTTCCCATGAAAGCATTCTTTCAATTTTTGACTGGTCTTGTTTTTAATCCTACTGAAAAAAGCCTGGTGGGGGGAACCAGTTTACTCGAAGATAACCCAACCGTACGACAGAGATTACTAGGTTACATAGTTCCAGCAGCAGTCATTGCACATTTGTACATATAAAAATACAACAGTTGTTTCAGATTCTCTAAGAGGTACACTCTGTTAAAATTGTGTTGCCAGGTAATCTTTTACTTGTAAAATACATAAAAATTAAAAAAGTCCTATATTCCTAAACTAAATAGACAAAGAAAATGTCGATGTAAAACAAATTATGATGATAAAAATCAAGTATTCTGTAATCTTTGAAATAAATGCTAACAATTCTGTACAACGGCGTCTGACATTTATTTGTCATATTTCGGAATTGGGCCAGTAAGTCATGTTTAAAGCTCAAATACCGAAAAGGTCTATGGTTTAGTTAATACAAAACAATATCTAGCATATTTGATAATTTTGTTTCTAATACCGAGACGAATGTTAACAGGCGGTGAAACCCAATTGCCATTTAACTTTTTTTCTCGCCCCCGAATATAAATAATAATCTTCAATCAAGAACGGTGTATATTTCTTAGTTTATTCCAGTATTGTATTGTTATTTTTATTATCGGTTTGCTGATTCAATTTCTGCACGATACGGTAACCATTTCGCTAATAAGGATTTGTCCCAACAGCAATTCTCTATCAGTTTTTTTTTCATCTTCTCCTCCTCCCAGCTTCTTCTACTCCTCCTTCTCATCCTCTTCCTCCTACCTTCTTCTTTAACTTCTCCCCACCTATCTTCTTCTTCGACACCTCCTCCTATCTTATTCTCCGACTCCTGCTCCTCTTCATACCTTCTTCTTCTTCTTCTTCTTCTTCTTCACACTCTCTATTTCTCATTCAATCTAAGTTTAACGCATCCCATAATTTCCTTTCACATGTCCATCATGCTGAAATTTTCCTTCTCTCTATTTGTGTTTTATCCTCTACTTCTTCATTCTCTTCTTTTTCTTTTCGTCCGAAACTCTTCCATTTATTCTCTCTTTTGTTTCGCCTCACTTCTTTCCATCATTAAAGGGCGTTGCTCTTGTCGCAAGCCTTATCGCAAAGAATTATAAAGTCACCTTTGTAGAGCAAAACTTTATTATTTTACATATTTACAGGCCTTATAAAATAAACGAGGGAGAAAAGGAGGTGAACACAATCAATGGTTCTATTCAAACGTTCTCGACATAGAAGAAATATAATTAAATATAAATGGTTCGCCAAAGAAACTGCCCTCTCTTCTATAGCCGTGACTTTTTCTATATTATCCCCCCCCCCAAAAAAAACCAAACAAGCAAAAACAATAGTTTCCTTGTTTCGCAGTCAACGATGTGGGATTTTGGTTGAAATAAGAAGTTCTATTAGCCATTATTTGGTTCTTGTGAGTAAATAAGCATTTGACTCAGTCTAATGTTTAACGTTATATTTCAGTTTTTTTTCTATTCAGTTTGATTTAACTTTACCATAACGTTTGCAATCAAGTATGGGAAAATTAATGACTTCCCATATGAATCGTAAACATAGAAATGAAGGCCAAGACAATGAAAAGTTTAAAAACACTTTTATATAAATAATACATTTATGCAAGGAGAAAGAGAAGATGGAATTGCTAAACATATTTCTTTAGCAGTTAATGTCAGTTCATCGGTGACGAAGTCCAATACATGAATCTGTTTAAAATGGATAGAAATACATATCTCTTCTTCCGATGTCTGCTCGACGAGGTGTTAACACGTCTATTCAGTTTTGCTCTTGTCCAGCATCGTTTGTCCTTTGGAATAGGCTAAAGCGCGTCCTTTCACCTCGGTGGTCTTCTGGCCTCTCTCTTTTGGCGTTCAAATCCATTTGACGTCTAAATTTGGATCTTACCCATTATTACCAGATAAATAAACTCATCTCTCCCTACCGGGCATCTTATCAACCTAGGGGAGATAACCTATATTTTTCATACAAACTGATCGTTTATGCTAAAGCCAAATAAAAAAAAACACGTTTAACACAACCTTTCAACTGAATAACGACAATTATGCCCTGTCTGTGAAATGCTGAATTCGTTGCGTAACGCGTTCCAGGGCTGTCTGTAACTGACTTATGATTTGATGGGTGTGACTACAGAAAAAGAGGTCTGCAATATATCCCATACATGCTTAATGGAGTTTAAATCTGGTGATTGCAAATGGTCAGTGTGGTTTCTGGAACCAGTCTAGTGTCATTACCGAAGGATGAGGAACTGTATTGTCTTCATAGAACAATCCATTACCACCAGGAGACATGGTGAACGGAAATGGTGCAAATAGTCAGGAACAAGATCTGTATATGCCAAACCAACAGACTTCAGTTTCACTAGTATTCCTTGCAAACTCCAGTAGAACAACAACAGAGCCAATACCAGCTGTAGTCTTGGGTATGACGATAAACTACTTCTAGGCCTCTAGTCGGAAGATTGATGCTTTTGAGGAGTGTAGAGCCACCTCTTAATTGCTGTTGTTCCCAAGTTCACTCTAACCCGGGGTGGTAGCTATGGGTAAATAGTGAACCCCCAAACAAACTTCAACAATAACTTCAACAAAACAAAACATATATAACACTGCCTCTAGTAATGTCCACACAACATGTATAGGCACAAAAGCTAAGTATCATGTATCGTACTTGTATTACTTGACAGCTCCCAAGAAAATTAAATTTTGGCATTAAACAACCTATAAATGTTGATATGTCATTAAACAAATCAAAAGCTGTTAGCAGACTGATGCGGTCTCTTCAGCACTCGATCTTGACCCTCGGAAAAGAGCTGAAAACGTGGCTTGTTTGATTAAGCGACACATCCCCAGCTGTATACGGTCCAACAGTAGTGTTCCCTGTTGAGCCGTAGTAACCTATGTTGTATGTTGTGGTACCAATAATCGTTCTTTTGTTGCGCGATAACTACGAAACAATGAGAAGAAGTGTATGTTGACTGATGAGTTGAGCAACACCATTGTTAAATTGTGATTTGATGCAATATTACCCCACTTCATTGAACATACTCATAAATCACTGGGGTGTGGCCGAGTGGATAGGGGCTTTGCGCTCTGACCATAAGACCCAGGTTCAAATCTCACTGAAAGAGATGATACCAGCGTGAGTCATCTTTGGGAAGTTCCTGAAAATCATACCACGCGTTGATCCAAGCCTTGTGAGTGTAATTGGATAGACGAAACTGTTCGGAAGCTGTCGATGATTATCCTGGCACAATGTCGTCAGTCATTGTGACCGAGAGGTTGAGGATACTGTTGATCACGCGAGATTATGCGCTTTCTCTCAAATACTGTAACTTAAAAGCTTTGCATGGAAATAACAATAAAGCATTGAGAGACTTGTGACGTTTCGTCAGTAAAAAAAAAAAGCGTCGGAGGGTGGAAAATAAGTTATCAACGACAAGGACACGGAGACACTTTCGGGCTCTGTCGAGACGAGGGTGCAGATTGGGAAGTTCCTGCTAATATATAGCAGCAGTATTCCATTTTCGGAGTGATTTGTCTTATGTAAAATGTAGCGGATATCAGAAGGATTCAGATACCTACTGGAGCGCTATAGACAACCGACCATTTTCACAGCATCTTTAGCGAGCGATGGTTCATATGTACGAGTTGACATCTGGCTTAACGTTCCAATAGGAGCTCAAGGCACGGGACTTCCCTGAGAGACACACCGTTCGTCGTGATAGGTGATAATTTAGGGTAATATGGGTGCCTGCAGCTTTCACTATCTTTCGATATCTGCCCGGTATTCACATACGACTATCCCTAACATCACGTTCCTGCTGTTATCAGTTTAAAAAAAAAAAACGAAAACGTAAAGCAATTGGTATATCTGAGATAGTGAGCTCTATTCCTCTAGCACCCAATAAGCATCGCGTATTTAAATCCTCTCTGCGTTCAATAGTTACACTTTTATAGCTAGACTACCTCTTTAAGTATTATGGCTCACATACGCGATTCGGCTGCATCACTTTCTGCAAGTGAGAAAAGGTGAAACTACTTTTTTGTGATACTTGAATTTATCTAGATTTTTTTTTGTCAGCTTCTGAAGCCAATAAGCACATTCGTTATACATACACACATCAAATACGACACAAGGTCGACCGCTCCCCGTGGGTGTAAAGTGTATAACCCTGCTCCTACCTCTTTTTGTATAATAGAAAGGTTCTGCCTGGGAAGCGAATTAACTGTTCTCTCTGGGATGTGGAAGAATTTATTTAATATGGAAATTCGCACACGTTTCTGTGTCGATGGAGTCAAAATTAACCCAGATTCCTCAACTGGCTACATCGTTACTCTAAAGGGCAGATGCTGTCTACGAGACGGATCTCCAGTAACTAGGCTCGAAGAAGACGTATGACCGACCTAATTATTAATTTACCTCACGTCGAAGGCAAAATGTAACACATAGTCCAGGATTTGGGCTCGAAGACGAAGCATGAGTAAACTAATTGGTCGATCTAAAATGCGTAAGATAGATTCAGGAAAGAAAAATTGTCTAGCCCAACACAGTGAACCAACTTTCCTAGCAGCAATCCTAGCAATTGATTCAATATAATTACTCCATTTCATGTCAGTAGAAAACGTTTTGGTTTAGAAATGAAATTCACATTTCGAATAAGTAAAGATTTTAATGTACTATTTTATAAGAAGCTTAGAATACGTCAACGAAATATTTTTCAGTGCATTTTGGACAACTGTTGATTTCATTGTTTTTATTTAGAGGCATATCAACACCTCTATGGGTTATTTAATGCTGAAATCTAAATATTTTGTACGTCATTTTTTTTAATTTATTTTTTGGGGTAGATAATAATGCTTTATGGATACAAATCTTGCTAATTAACCCATATCGGGGTTAATTTTTTAAACAGAGTTTATTTCGTCTACCGGCCTGCACACACGAGCAAAAGAAAATATGCCCTCCGGACGAATACGACCATCCTTTTCGTCGCCACGGAGAATTTCATAACCAAACAAAGTTATATTTGCCTTAATATCTGAACGAGATGTGCTTTAAGGCAAATCGAACACACACACACACACACACAGAGAGAGAGAGAGAGAGAGAGAGAGAGAGAAGACAAAGCGTCAGAATTCTCAACTGTGTGTATTGTAATCCACTGTTAAACATAGATAGATAGATAGAAACCGATTGAGATATATAGATAAATAGATAGATAGTAAACGCTATCAATAGGCAGAGAGAGTGTGAGAAAACTCATAATAGATAAGAACTTATTGAAGTAGATATATAGATAGGTAGATAAAGAGATAGATAGATAGATAGATAGATAGATAGATAGATAGATAGAGAGAAAGAGAGAGAGAGAGAGAGAGAGAGAGAGAGATTCAAGAAGAAATAAAATAACTGGTGCAAAACGGACATCATTTTCTCTTAAAGGCTATTTTAGCAAGTCGACTAAATTAATTGGTGTAGCCTCATAAAATAAGTTATACAAATTTCAAAATTAAGTTAATTAAAACCTTTGCCTATTAACACACCCAAATTTTGTTTGACAACCAAAGCATAAATGTTCACTATTTCTCAAGTGTAATTGCAGGCCAAAGATTTTCTTTGTATTGGATTGTTTTAGAAAAACGTTCCTCCAAAACACCATCTCTCTCTCTCTCTCTCTCTCTCTCTTGTATCAACATTTTTGTACCCCCTCCAACTCCTGTGTACCATAGGGAGTAGGTTATTTAATGTTAGTAGTCTGTTCCTCCAACTAGATCATTGCTACTCGGGCGTTTACTTAAAATAAGCTTTGCAAAAACCTCCCTGAGGTCAAGACATTAGGGAATGCCGTGAACCTTACTTTTGAATGCTATGGCAAAAGAGGCGGGAATCTGGCGTGAAGCCTATTTTAATTTTTACTTGGCAAAATGTGTTTTTACTGTGCCAGTTCGTCTATCTGTTATTTCATTTCGTAGCATAATAATGATAATGTCGGCACTGGACAACACCGGACAAAAGCCAACACTTTATCATAGTATAGACTTTACTGTCCAACAGTAATTGACGTATTAATACCTACCTATGTTATAGCAATTTCATTTACTATATTAGCTTGATTATGAGGCGAATCTTATATAATGTTTTATTAGGTTGAGTCATAAATAAATTCCGTTTTTATCCGTCTTCAAAAAAAATAAAGTAAAATTATATTTTATTCAATTATATATTTACCAATATTTGCAATGACTTATTGCTTTCCAGTAAACTTTGATATTCAAAAATTTTAGTTCAGTGTTAATCGTCATCTTCTGTCTTATTAATTCCTGTTCTTTTATTGCTCGCTTTCCTTAATCCTTTTCTTTTTCTTCTATTCTCTCCCAATCACTAAGCCTTGAGTGTTAGCGGCTTGTGGGGAAAAGAATTCAAAAAACGGGATGGAAAAGGTTCATAATCAGTTGGTGCAAGGTCAGATGAATATGGCAGGTGAGTAGAACAAACTAACAGACTTACAAAATCTTTTCCTGCGTTATGAAACAATATGCGGTTTTCCGTTGTCATGAAGGATAACAATATTTTTCCTTTAATCTACTGTGTACGCTACAATTGCTATGCAAAATCTGAAGTATCTTAGTGTACCTCAAGTTTATTCCTAACCGCCATGTTTGGTTAGTTATTAGGATTATAAATTAGCCGTTACAATGAGTTCCCAAAAACAGAAAATTCTTAGAATTCAATCTAATACAATAATTTACAATTGCACATTTTTCTTTTTTACTGTTCAGTGCAACCCATCCCAACTTAAAATTTGAACTTTCAATAATCGACCTCCTCCTCTCGTAGCATATTAGGCGCAATGAATTCTTTTTGAAATGTTACTTTTTATCGATCGGCAAACGTGGAATTATTGGTGCTATTATCCGTTTGCTCCCACATTCGAACACCATATTTACTGTAGGTGAACGTGCAGAGCACCATTGCATTCCACTGAGTTGCATTGTATTGCTATTTTCGTTTCACTATTTCTGTTTAACTCTTCGATCATTAAATGTTTGGTTTCACGTATTAGTTTTGCCATCAAGTCAAATGCTCTGTCAATTATCATACCTTCTTGATCGCAGAGAATTCGAAACAATTATGTTGGTTCAAACTGGAGCACGATTTCGGATGAATAAAAGAGAATTTCTTCATTACTTAACTACGTCAGCATAGATATGCGATGTACTGTTAGCAATTCGGTGCAGGCAACAAAACTAGTCCGGGTGTTACGGTGGGGAAGTGTAAAAGTATAATAGCGTCGAATTATTTATATAATAAGGACTAGAATGTCTATAAAACAATTGGATATAGGGAGATCAATTTAGAGGTTTTTCTAGATATCAAATAAGCTTAGCTTGGTTCCGTCCAAAACGAAAACGAGGCATAGAAAGATTGCACAGCGCCAATATTTCAGATGTTGCAGTGTATTTACTCACGTGTGCTTACGGCCATATCACATTGATTGAAACACCGAAATTAAGCAACGTCGAGACTGGTCAGTACCTAGATGGGTGACTATTTGTGAAGATCAAGCTTGGATGTGAGAGTGGTATAATGGGTAACATCATGGAATTGGAGACCGAAGGGCCAAGTTGCAATTCCAATCGGGTTCGTTACATTGATTATGCGCAAATACCCTTGGGAAAATTATGAATCGACATTTTCCCCAAGCTATGTATTAAATAGAACTTGTATCAGTAAACTCATTTTTATCTTAAAAAAATATAATTTAATAATATTTTCTGGTCTTAAATAACATGTAAAGGGTTGATAAGCCGTAAAATAGAAACTAAATCATACATACGTTTGTGTGTGCGTTTCTGTAAGTTTATTCGTTATTTAATAGTATATTATTTGCTTCCCCACGAGTGCAAATGCAACACAAGGTCGGCTATTCCCATGAGGTGTCAGGGTGTAACACCTCTTTGTATAACAGAAAGGTACCTGCTTGGGAAGCTAATTAACCATTCTTTCTGGAATGTGTCACAAAGCTTTATTTAATATGGGAATTCGCACACGATGGAGTCAAAATTAACCCAGTTCCAACTGTCTCTACATGGTAGCATATATATATATATATATATATATATATATATATATATATATATATATACAGATAGTGATAGACAGACAGACATAGATAAATAGAAAAAAAGACACACGCATATTATATATATATATATATATATATATATATATATATATATATATATATATATATATATATATATATATAGTAGAGAGAGAGAGAGAGTATATATATATATATATAAATAGATTTATAGATATATGTGAATATATATATATATATATATATAGAGAGAGAGAGAGAGAAAGAATAGATAGACAGATCTGATAGATATGAATATATATATATATATATATATATATATATATATATATATATGCGCACACACATATATTGTTGTGGCTTTGTTAGGACTAGAAATAAAGACACAAAGAGAGGAATTGAGTTAAACAAATATATTAACAGAAACAATAATACAAACATATATAAAACGAGAGTGTTACAGCAAGAATGTTTGGTCCAACTGTCAGAGCTGACTGCTGGAAACTTTCCTTTCCAAAAGGCGGTAACTGCTCCTATTTATAGCTGGGAGAGTCTATGCGTGCGTGCGTAAATTACCATAACACACACACACACACACACACACACACACACACACACATATATATATATATATATATATATATATATATATATATATATACAGCGAGAGATCTGAACATAGATAGATTTGAATATACTAAAATATATAGATTTGATAGATAGATAGATAGACAGATAGATAGATCCATCCGATGTTCGTATTCTCCTGCTCGCAATCAAATATCCCATATCCTATTGTTTCCCGACGAAAACAGAATGAATATATCAGAAATGAAACAACAAATGGCAATAATTTTGAACTCGTGAAATTCTGAAACGATGTAGCACATGTTTTCTTCCAAAGCATTCACACAAACCCTAAATTAGTTTTACGTATTCTTACAAAGTCGTTACTGCACATATGTAAAAACATAAACATGTATCTCTATCAACAACTGCCTTAGATTTATCATATACTGCAAAAAATATCAATGCCTTTTGTCTTTTTAACTATTAGCAACACTTCTCCACAACAAAACTAATTTTTAAAGGACTAATGATATATAGCCACCTTCTTGTGTCTCTATCAA
Source organism: Acanthosepion pharaonis (assembly GCA_903632075.3). Lineage (NCBI taxonomy): Eukaryota > Metazoa > Mollusca > Cephalopoda > Sepiida > Sepiidae > Acanthosepion > Acanthosepion pharaonis. The sequence goes on from CAHIKZ030000624.1 coordinate 3,155,712, forward strand.
TAAGTGAAAAAAATTAAATTATACTAGTCATGTCATAATATTTTCTTGATAATATTGACCGAGCAATGTTTCATATAACAGAAATCCTTGAAATTTTCGTCGACAATAATACAGTAATCTGCCAATCCAATCATAAAATAAAAAACGATTAAAAATTCTATCAGTCCTTCACATTAGAAGACAAATACCCACTATCAATAAAATGTGTTTTAATATAGGTTTGCACGTGCCTTTAAACTTTAAGCCATTTGAGCCACGAAACTCTAAGATCTACCCCACTACGATAGCAACATTCATTTCAAAGTTCGAGACGTTAAGAAAAAAATCTCTCTACTTGCTACTTCCTGACTTGCTATCCATCTACTTTAGTTGAAAACAACCAAGGATCGTAGGAAGAATTCGGAACATAACAACTAATTTCACGAAGTTCGTTTTGCAAGTTACCACCTGACATTAAACATATTCGACACAATGGGGCACTCACCAAAAGGTTTAGCAGAAATTTCCTGTCCGTTCTGTTTAGTAAGCACATCTGTAGACACCCATTTGTACAATTATAAATTCAGGTGACATGGAAGGAAACACTTTTTCTGAGTTGAGAGTTTTATGAAATCACGGCCAAAGAAGAAACACAAAAACATTCAGCGATGTTATTACGGAGGTCAATGTCGTCACTATAAAATTAGTATTAAACAACTAAAGTTTTTTAAAATACAGTGACAATTTCAGTGCATAAGAGGATATTTATCATTGAAAGAGAAACCAGATTTTGCAAAATTATTCAGTGATGGGAACATAACTTTATAACTGCAGAGCAAAAAACACTATACCAAAAATGGATTGACCAAAAAGAAAATATTTGAAAAAGCTGGTGTTGCGAATCTAAACAGAGAGAAAAGATACAAAATATCAAGAACACTGGTTAAAGAGATGTAAACAACTAACTTTAGTATATATATATATATATATATATATATATATATATATATATGTGTGTGTGTGTACTTTAACCATATAACCCATAAATATAACATAGCTTAAAACTATATATATATATATATATGCACTTTAACCATATAACCCATAAATACCATAAATATAACATATAACCGGTGTTCTTATAGATATTTTTATTTTTACAAAATAGTGCTCAATGTAAATTTACAGAGCATTAATATTATAAATTAATTGATTTAAAGTATGGTTTTTTCGCTACACAGTTCTAACCATGTTTCAAAAATGGAAGCTAAAAGCCACGAATTTAATCTTGTGATTAAATTAAAGACATTAATTCCATTTCATCCTCAAGCGATTCACTTGAGGATGAAATGAAACTAATGTCTAACATGGTTAGAACTGTGTAGCGAAAAAACATATTTTAAATCAATTAATTTATATATATATATATATATATATATATATATATATATATATATATATATATATATATAGTTTTAAGGTATGTTATATTTATGGGTTTAAAGTGCACAATATCAGGGATAATGTAAAAATATAAAAGTGGGCATTGAGGACAAAACCAGCGGCGACTGTTTCATGCTTAAACGCAGTCTTCAAGCTTTACGATTACTTTCAAGCATGAAACAGATTAACAGATTATATATGTTTGAATATGTGCGTGTATGTGTCTGTCACTGATAAACAATTAGTGTCTTAATTTTATTTGTATTCACACTGATCAGTACATTACACTACATAAAACTATTAACATGAAATAAATGTTAGTAGATAATACTAAAGGACTCTACTGCACCCATTGTAAAGGAAAACTCAAAAATGTAAAATGAAAAATTTCTTACAGAAAGAAACCAAATATCTTTTGCCATAGTAGAAGACATTTCAAATTACGCTCAAATTTAAAAAAAAAAAATTATCCCTGTACTTCGGTGTTGTCAAATTATATAACACCTAGCTCAATGTAAAATTTATATCCGGCAGATATAGTTAAAAACCGTTCAACGATTGGCGTCGATCGTTACATGTTTATTTAAATTAGACGCACATGTACATAAAAAGGAATTATCTTGTCACTTGTACTGCCTGAAGATCTAGGTTCCACTGGAAACTTTAAGTCGCGGAAAAGTATATATATATATATATATATATATATATGAGTATTGATTTCTTATATATATATAACCTTTGTATTTGTTTTTTGTATGAATAATTCATGATATATATATATATATATATATATATATATATATATATATATATATATATATATATATATATAAGTTTCAATTAATCTGTTAATTTGATACTGGAGCATGAATATGTAACACCCAGTCTGTTTATCGGATACTCTGCCAGATTAAATTTAAAAATCACATGCATATTACACACACACACACACACACACACACACACACACACATATATATATATATATATATATATATATATATATATATATATGAGAAATATCCCAAACGTTTTAACAGTGGTTCCTAGTCTGTTCTATATATATATATATATATATATATATATATATATATATATATATATATGGAGAAATAAAGGTTAGAGAAAGAGAGTTAGAGAGAGGTATTCCACAGATTCGGTAAAATATGAACATACCCTGATGAAAAAAAATTGCCCTAAGGTTTTATCCTCAAAATCTTTGTTATTGTTACGAAGACCAAAGGATTAATTTATATTTTTATCCTGTTTAGGACGTTCGAAATTTTAGCTGAAAATGATTTTGAAATTCTTACGAAATCAAAGTTAAGTAATTCTTTTGCATAAATAAAAAATATTATATATATATATATATATATATATATATATATATATATATATATAGTCTTAAGATGTGCTATATTTATGGGATAAAGTACTCATTATCAGGGATAGAGCGTGTGTAAATATAAAAGTCAACACTTAGAGGCGAGAGTCTGTTTCATGCTAGATGCAATTGTCAGGCCACGTGTGTAGTTAGTTATTTTTCTTGCAACTTTGCTTGAAGAAAAAACTAGCTATAACTGTTATATAACGATAAAAGAGAAAAAATACTACGTTACTTAAAAATGGAAAACCGAAAATATACAGTTAAAAATAAATAATAACAAGTAAAATAAATTGAACTAGATTCATCCAAATAAATAAATAAACTAGCAAACTGATCCCGATAAACTAACCGTTAGAAAAAAAAAACAAATAAAGATAATCAATCCAAATAAATACATGAATTAATAAACAAAGTAAAAACTGTTCCCGCCAAAATAATAGTTAGAATAAACTATAACAATCAACACTAAAATTGAATAAATAGCTTTTATTATCTTCCCAAACCAAAACAAAACTATTAAATAAGCGATATAAACAAATTTTTACTACGTTAATAAAAACACCGATTAAAATAAAATAAAATAAATAAATATATAAGATAAGAAATAAATAAATAAATAAATAAAAACAAGCAAAATAATTTAACCCAAATAAATAAATAAACAAATAAACGACTTCCGGTAAAATAACCGCCAAAATAGACTACCCACAATGCACCACTGACCCGTATATATAAATAGCCGTGGCCTGACGATTGCATCTAGCATGAAACAGACTGCCGCCTCTAAGTGTTGACTTCTATGTTCACTTATATATATATATATATATATATATATATATATATATATATATATATATATATAAGGTGATTACACAGCGCCCGCCAAATAAAATTATTTTACTCATCTGTACCAAATACAGGTGCCCGCTTGCACGATTAAATTATTTCCTTCAATTTCTGTCTCCAGGCACGCTTCTTATTTCGTGCAGCACATTTTTTTTCAAGTAATTTTTCCTGTAGTACGATTTTGTTCCATGTTTATTAAACTTATATAAATATTCGAACTTATTTTATAAGTTGAAACACTCCCAGCAGAACATCTATTGGTTAATAAAGTGTAAAGACTAAACTTGATGGTTAAAGGATTCAGTGTCTAATACCAAATATTTCGACAAGGTACCAATAACTTATTTTCAGTGCCGATCCTATCTTAGATTTTTATTATAACACTGTCCATAATTTAGTCAATACATTCATATACTAGTAAAAACTGTTATGTTCAAATGATATCAATATTGTTTCCCATTAACTTAGCATTGTTCGCTCTGCTTGATAGTTTAAAAATTCGTTTATATATAGACACTAGCAAGAATTGTTTCATCATACGTGAGGAGATTGCATAAAAAATTTTTCAAACAAGATAATGTTTAATATCAAGTCGTAGACATATATGTTCACCCAGGTAATCTATCCATTGATTTATTTTTATTTGTTCTGGTACTATTCGCATTTATTTTTATCATGTGTTTGTCAATGCCAGACCGTATTCGCTTCTTTTATGTTTTCATAAGTGCAACTTATGTGAATATGTTTGTGAATATAATTGAACGTAGCCCGAAGCAAATATAATTTTAATATGTACGTTCTCAAGTTAAATTTTAAATGTCTTCGTATTTATGCATATATGGTCATGTGCGTGTTTGTAGGCGCGCATGCGTAAAATCCCAACAGTATTCGCGTATAACAATCTCACGACTTGATTTTTTATATGTTCACAACTTCATGAAATACCTTTGAATTATGACGGACTTCTGATTACATCTATATTGATATCTAAAACCTTACATTTAAAGTTGAAGGTTATGCTAGTCATAGGGTAATGGTAATCGTAATTAACCGTTTGTTTCTAAGGAAACATTCTGCATTCACTGAACGAATAGCCAGTGCTACCTTCAGCCGAATTTTATAAAAGCTTTCGCCCAAAACAATTTTTCAGAAAAATATGTTTCTGAAATCTAGTAATTCTTATTGCTCTTTCTAGTATTGACGTAGGTTGGGGGAGTCCTCCCTAAAATTTTGTTTGAAGTAACGTGGAAAGTTAGCATCTTTATTATGTCATTATTTTCTGTTCGAGTTACATGTGCATTTTACGCATTTCTGTTGCTGGAAGTCCTCAAATGATATGGTTTCTGTTATTTGTTACAGTTCTTTGTGATTCTGTAGCGCCAATCGACAAGGCTCGAAGGAGAATGATCCCCGGTAAGACTTTCATGTTTCGTTCGCTCGAAGCCATTTTAACCATTGATCTGAGAAATCGGTTGTATACAGCTGACAGGTTAGAGATTTATGAACGAGATTGGCGCCATGCATTATATATAAGATTTGTTTTTAAATGAATATGGTTCATTAGCATCTGAAGGACTTCTTATTTTGCGAATTATTTTGACAATTATCAAGACCAAATATCTTATCTACAATTGTTGTGAAAAAATATACAAGTCAAAATAATAAATTAAATAAATAAAAATCACCTGTAGTTGGAATTGAAGTTATTAGCATATTATTTGGTTTGGTTTGCTTTGGTTTGGTTTGCTTTGGTTTGGTTTACAGCATGTCAACCTCAATGGGTTATTTAATGCCGATAAGACTTTTATTGCTGGTAATATTTTTTCAAAAAATATATTGCTGGCATAATTTTGTTTTTCAAAAATGTATTCCTGGTAATAATGTATTGCTGGTAGTAATTTTTTAACAAAAAATTTGTTGCTGGTATTAAAACCTATTTTTACACTTTCATAGTTTGGGGGTTAACTATTTGCCCATAGTTGGGACCCTAACAGGTGTTGCAACCCTTGATCAAAATGAACCTGGAATACCAGCAACTGAGGTGGTTCCACGCTCCTCAAAGCTTCCTGAGGCCTTGGGTTAGGGATGTAGTTTATCGTTTTACCCAGGACGCGGAAGTAGTTTATCATCTTACCCAGAACGCATATGTAGTTTATCGTCTTACCCAGGACACATAAAGACCTGGTATAAATTGTATTTTAGCAGACCTGCACAATTCGCTTATAGGATAGCTATATATTTTTAATGCAACAACCGTCATGGTTACGACGATATTTATCAGACTGTCATGAGATTTTTTTGTTTAAAGATTTAGGCTATCTCCCATTTTGTATAATGCTATATAAAAGTTATATGTAAGAGTGCCGAAAGAAAATGTCGTTAAGGTATTACAAATTTTACAAGTACGTTAATATAGTAAAGAGTGTGAAATCTGAAGAGTGTATTGTCATGAAAATCTAAGGGAGGATTAGCCTCTTTGGAATCTTGAGTCGAATCGACAAGCAACAATTGATGATGGATTTAACGTCTCAACTACGTAGATGGATAAGAAGGTAAGCTCTGGAAAATCGTTAATGCAAGTCTCGTGATTAGTTTTCATTGGAAATATTTTTGTAATTCAACCACAAAACGTACACACATATAATATATATGTGATATACAATTCTATATATGAAATTAATAGTAAGAAATTGAATGACAAAATAGAAAAATTCTGTTACTTTTTTTGTTCTTCGAAAGAACTTTTTCATAATAATAATATTTTACCGATGGGCTCACGTATTTTTAGAGAACAAAAGACAACAAATCCCGAATCCAATTCTATATAGTGAAACGCTGAAGATACACATAAATAATAATAATACTAATACTACTACTACTAATAATAATATATCGATGTCCACTTCCATATTTACATACGCTCTATCCCTGATGTTGAGCATTTTTACGCATAACTATCGCATACTTTAAAAAATGTGTGTGTGCTTATATGAGTGTTTAGCCAAAGCACGCCCACGTGGTTACACGCATTTGCATTGAGAATATTACAAGGATCCTCAGACACATTATCAGACAATTTGGGAATTACTGTTCATTGCAATTCTCTTCCTAAGCTGTACAGCTTGAGACTTTGTGGTCGATCACCCATCGATAATACCAGTACATTTGACTCAGTATGATATTTGTTCACACACACACACACACACACACACACACACACACACACACACACACACGCACGCACACGCTTACACTTACATACATGTAATATATCAACGATGCATATTTTACTAACGCTTCTAACCTGTTCTAAACATTCCCAAAAGACAAAAGAGCAATGTCCTTTATAAGTTAATAAAAAAACACTCTTCATTTCCACGTTCCATACAATACTCTGGCCAATGAATTATTATTACTCGGCACGTAATACTTCATCACTTAGAAACGGGCTGACAGCCAAAAGTCACCCGCCACTGGCACGGAGCCAGCTGGTGCATTTGCTATTGTTGACCAGCGGAATGTGCTGAATGTGTAACGGGTATCGGTTCGGTAAGTGGAATCATTGAGACAGGTTCAAGTTCCGGCCTCGTCTTCACGAACGTCCGTAGGAAAAAGCATGAACCAATCTAGTCTCCCCTTCCAGCTATGACTAAAATTGCAGCTTAGACTGAGCTCTCTATCCCAGGATGGTAGTCAATCTAGGAATAACTACCACCCTAGGCTAGAAAGCCCACTCTAAGCTATTATTTAGATCTGAATTCAAAACCATGGAGAAGCCAACTGAAAATCTTTTCACTTGTTTTTCCCAATGAGTTTTGACAGTTCGAAAATAACAAAGAAATTAAATATGTACAGAGCCACCACCACACGCATTCAAAAGGGCACATTAAAAAAAGAATTGTTAACAAAATAACCAGGACGGTGTCTGGCACATACTAAATAAAACTCGATCTTAAATGCGTTCTATAATTTGCCATATAACAAAATTTATCATTTGAATTTTGAGGAATAGAGCGCGAAATATAATTGGACCAGAAATAGAATTGAACCGGAAATAGAATTGAACCGGAAATAGAACAAGAACAATGAAGTTTCGTTAAAGACAAGGAATTTATTCTTAGAATGATATCAGAAAGAGCTATACAAATGTAAAAGTACCTATATTTTATGGACATTGCAAAAGCGTTTGAAAACCTGTTGGAACAGCTAGGTAACCATGACATATTTGGGAAGGGTATTAGATTAATTCGGAACCTATATACGGATAAAAAATGAATTCACTAAATATAGAAATATAGAAGGTAAGACAAGGATGTGTTTTCTCGCCGAACTAATTCAACCTATGTAGAGAGCCGATTCTGACAGAATTAGAAGTCCTACCAGGATTCTTTATTGGTGTCCACAATTTTAACAATATAAGATATGCAGATGGCACAGAAAGGAAATTACAAGAATTCCTACAGAAGGCAGTCACTAAACATCAAATGCAAGAAGACAGAGTGTATGCTTGTCAGGAATAGCCCAATATTCAAATTTCAAATTGGAGATACCAAAATCAAGCAAGTGCAACAATTTAAATATCTACGTGTTTTAACAGAGAGTGTGACACCGAAATCCGAAGGCACATTGGGATAGCAGAAGATGCCTTCGAAAAGCTAAGTATTAAGAGACAGGAAAATTTCGTTAGAAACAAGGAAAAGAGTACTGAACTGTGAATGTCAGTCTTGCTATATGACAGTGTACGCCGGAAATGTTCCTCATAGATGAAGAAGACACTTACAGCAACAGAAATGTGGTTCTATAGATGTATGCTGAGAATATCATGGATAGAACTTGCGTGTAACGACGAATTTTTAGAGATAATGAAAACAAAAAATACACTTAACATCAGAAAGAGACAGTTAAAATTTATAGGGCACATAATGAGGAAAGAGGGCTTGGAAAACTTGACACTGACAAGACACTGAATTCAAGATTGATTGAGTGATTCGTTTTCTACAGCTTATCAACCATTTGCATGTTATTTAAAGCCAGAAAATAGTTTTAGATTGTAATTTTTTTTAAAAACAAATAATGGTTTTTCTAATAAAAATCTTACTAATTAACTCATAGCTAGGGGAGAAGAGGTGGATTCATACCTTTCCCAAGGGCATTTGCAAGTAAGTTAACATAATAAAACTAACGGCAATCGGAACTCGGCTCTCCGATTAATAATTCCGAGCCATTATGCATTACATCAGCCGTACATCCCAGCTTTACAACACCGGGTATTCCCAAGTGGTCACCTATCTGACCAGGTTTGACGCTAACTTCGGTGATCGTATGGGAATATTATTATGAAGTGCACGGTCTTGTGAAACAGCTGCCGCGACAGTACTTCACTCATTGCACTAATGAGGAGGGCATACAAGCACAACCAACGGTTTCGGGGGCTGGGTTATTTTTGGAGCTGGTCCCGGTGCACGTGCTCGGGTTCCCCACATTAAACTGACCTTGAGTCACATCCTGCCAGCGTGAGGCGTTCTGTAAATACAATCGTACGGGAACCGGGGTTTCAACATGATATGGCCGTAAGCCTTGAAGGCAAGAGGGACAGAGAAAAACAGCACGTAACATACCTAAGGAACTTGTGTAAATGGATGACAGAAACGAGATTAGGAGAGATAGCAAAAAGACATAATTTACTAAGAACTACAAAGGATAGGAAATTGTCGAGAGTCATGATCGCTAACGTCCCGAAGGGAAATGACTCATAGAAGAATTTATTGCCATATAATAAATCTTGTATGGAAATAGGAACATTATTAGAGATATTTTATTGCATAGCTCAAAGGGAAAATTATCTTGTTCTGCTTTGACTCCAGTTTTCATTATATTAAAAAAAACGTCATCATTTTCGAGGCGAATATGAAACCGTATTTGGCCAAGCACTTGAATACAATCGCAGCACTCATACTGACACTAATACGCTTACTGAAATATGCAGATAGCCGATAAATATGTTGCCTTGTGTCAAAACTAGTCTAAACTCAGGAGATAAT
>CAHIKZ030000625.1:0-110000 GCA_903632075.3 Acanthosepion pharaonis
ATATGATATATTGTAGAGATGTGTGTTTTTCACTTTCTTATCATATATATATATATATATATATATATATATATATATATATATATATATATATATATATAAAGAAAGATAAGATATATAATCTGGTGTTCTTACTGATATCTTTTATTTTTATAAAACATTGCTCAATGTAAATTTACAGAGAATAAATATTATAAATTAACTGATTTAAAATATGTTTTTTTGCTACACAGTAATAACCATGTTTCAAAAACTGAAGCTAAAAATTTCAAATTTAATTATATAATTAAATTAAAAACATTAGTTCCATTTCATATTCAAGAAAATATTAGAATAACTTATTTTTAAATTTACTGAGTTTTAAATGCACACATAGATTCATAATTTCCTATTTCCAAGGATACAGACAAATCCAATCATTCAGACAAGGGCAGTAGCGTGTTCATTTTTATTAACTATTGTTGTATCAATTATGAGTTATGTTCAAAAAAGAGGTTAAGTTTAGGGAGGATAGGGGTGTATTTTTCAACGAATTCTGACACCCGTTAAATGCATGTCGTCTGGGTTTTTTTATAAACGGCAAAAAGAAAAACTTTTTCGGCATTTTTTTCGTACTTGTATACTTAAAGATTCTTTCTAGGGGTGTTTGGGTTAGAATACGTTTTATTTAACTATAATTTTAAAATATTTTTACTCTTAATTACTAATAGACTATATTTCTTTTTAAAAACAAGTAAATGTAGTAGAATTACTTAAATTATTTAAAATTACTTTTTCATATCAAATATAAGTATGTATATTACCAGCTCCCATTTTTAAATTTTATTTTTAAATATTATATATATTATTACTTCAAATGTTATTATTAGAGGATAGCTGTATTTGAGTAGATGTTCCGTTTATTTTAAACAGTATTTATTTTGTATACCTGCCTGTGTATTCGAGAAAACTTAATAAAGAAAATGTGTCCTCCAACAGGATTTGAACCTACATCCCCTTTTGCAGGAAGAACTGCTGTTTGATCCAGCGTTCTTTTGCCGCTCGACCACAAAGAACTTCACATTAAAGTAAGGTTTTATTTTGCCTTTATTCAAACGTTTTCTAAAGTTGTTCTAGAAGTGTGTGATTTCATGCTCAGGTGTCTTTTAAAAGACTGCCAACATATTACTACCATTATCAAATACAGTAAGGCTGACGCATGGCTTAAATTCTTTTATTGAGCCTCAATTATCTTTCTAAAACTAGAATTTCTACTACACAATACAGCTTAGAACACAAAGACAGGAAAATATTAACAACAAACCCCTTGAAAATGGCTAATGAATTGACAGAAAGCGCTTGGAACAATCATCATTATGGACAGTTCTTCTTATATCTTAGCTGACCAAAAAGAAAAACTGTAAGAAATATTGGAGGCATGGTGGAGTAATGGATAGCAGCTCGGATTGAGGATTAACTTAGTTTGGTTTGGTTTGTTTTACGGCATATCAACCTCAATGGGTCATTTCATACCCAGGATGTGGATTAACTTGGCTCTGTGATTCCACTTACTGTGCAGGAAAGGGAGGAGGAACTTCTCTGGTGAGACGAGATGATCTCAAAACTGAGTTTTTCTCTCAATTCTTTCTAATTTCATTTTACAGTTGACAAATTTTAAACTTAGCTTCAGATTCCAAAACCAATTTTGAAACAACTGTTCTATATTACCATCAAATCTATAGGAATGACAAAACATTATCAGATGACATACTTTGCAACAATTAATTCTTAATAATTACATTCTTTTTTTATTATGGGTAAATTGTTTAATGATCATACTACAAATCCACATTATGGTAAAATTTATAGCCTCTTGATAACACTCAACACTGAGGTACAGTACATAAGGTGGGCTACACTACTCAAAAAAAAAAAAAAAAAAAAAAAAATCAAGTTAATTTTTCCTTGAAAGATACCACACCCATTTTCCTAACAAAAGAAAATGCACATCAGCATCTACCTTAGAAATGGAGAAAAGTTAATTTATTTTACTTTGGAGAGAAAAAATTCCTTCTATAATTAAAAAAACTGAAGTCTTGGTATAATATTATCACTGACGACAAAGTGATTAACACACACTACTGTGTGTGATTTGTTTCTTATTTTATTCATTTGAGTATAGAAAAATATTTGTAAAAAAAACAATTTCATTCTCTAGAGAAAAATCTATTATCTTTGACATTCCTTGTTTCTGAAGCAAAAGATGTTTACAGGTATGTTCCTTCTTAGCAAAAATTGCTAATGGTTAAAAATACTGATAACGTTACCTTCAATGAAAATTTACAAAATTCAATAAATACTGGTTATGCATGAGAATGTGTGAACAAAAGGAAACAAAGAACATTTTAATAAATGTTATTTTCATCATAAATTAGGTGTGTCATTCAGAATGTCAACTGGGTCATATGTGACCCACAGGCTGTAACTTGCCCATGACTGCAATTTAATTTTCTAATTGAAACAATAAGCAAGATTTATATTAGCTTAGAAAGAATGTCCTGTCACATTTTTAATATGATCATGTCGAAGGTACATTTTCAAAATTTACTGTAAATTAATCATTAATTTTTATGCTCTAATTTCTTTTTTTTTTTACTTCCTTTGCAGATTGCCATAATGTAGCTTCCCTCTGCCTTTTCTATAAATATTTTCATGGTAAATGTTCTGATGAACTTTCCTCTCTGATACTTACACTTTATGAATTTAAGAGCAGTACTAGATTGGCAAGAAGGTTGCATCAATTTACAGTTGTACATTTTGAGACAAGCAAGAAAAAAGCAATTGAACAAAATTTAAATATTATTGACTGCAACATACATTTAAAAACATCAGCTGCAATGGATAAATGCAGAGAACTTATTTTAAGGGATATGGCCGTCCCAACACATATATAAGTCTAACATTCATCCTTGCTTAGAATATTGCTGCCACATAGGGTCTGGTACTCTTGCGATATATTTAGAAATTCTTGATAAAAAATCCAAAGAATAATCTGCAATGTTATTGGCCCTGACCTGTCATCTCAGCTTCTATCACTTTCCCACTACCATAATGTAGCTTCCCTGTGTCCTTTCTATAAATATTTTCATGGCAATTGTTCTGAGGAACTTTGCACTATGATACATAGACTTTATGAATTTAAACTCAATACTAGATTGGCAATTAAGTCTCATCATTTTACAGTTGAAATAGCTAGTCACAAACCTCAGCATCTTTAGTAATGGTTTGGTTTATTTTGTTTAACGGCATATCAACCTCAATGGGTTATTTAATGCTGACAAAAATTTTTATTTAAACTCAGTACTAGATTGGCAACTAGGTCTCATCATTTTATAGTTGAAATGGCTAGATACAGCCGTAAGTTCTATGTTAACAGTTTCTTCTATCGCACCTTTCACTTGTGGAACTCTCTTCTGGCTTCTTGCTTTCCAGTTAACTTTGATCTTCAAACATTTAAATACAATGTCAATTGTTATCTTCTGTCTTCCTAAATTTTGTTCTTTTATTCTCCTCTCATATTAATAGTTTTTCTCATATCCTTTAACACTCTGTAACCCCTTGCATCTTAGTGGCTTTATTACCTTGCTTGGAGTGAAATGATTGAAAGAAAAAAAAAAAAAGATGACTTAATATCAGGGTGGATAAATTTTGTATCAGTTCTATCCTTTTAAAATGAGTTTAGATCAGATGAAGATCAGACAGTACATGAATTCAAAAACAGAAATGGCAAGAAATATTTGTCTTGTCTATTTTTAAGAGAATCACCAATTACTGATTAAACATTTGTCTCAGAGTTCTGGGTTGTTTAGATCAAAGACTTTGTAGAATATTGATTTGACTTCTACAAACTTGAAAGAAGTCTTTGATGTTGTCAGATGACCTGACAAGTAGGAGTCTTCATTCGGGGTTTTGCTAGTTGGTACCAAAAGAATAAAGGGAGCTGACTGGCCAAAGTCAGTTGCTGTAGAAATCTGGTTTGGAGCTGAATCTTTCACTGGGACATGTAATTATACCACAAAAACCCAGCAACTCCCGACTGAAATTACTTTGAATTAATTTTCACTCCTCACCGGTAAGCCTTTTTATTTCCTTTTACCCCAATGACCAAAACACTTAATTAAAATAAAATTTCGTTTGTTTACTAAAGAAACTTAGTCTTCATGTTCCCTTTACTTTATCTTATTTCTTTTGTCACACTCATGACATTATAGAAATTAAGCATTAAGTTTCAAGACATGCCAACAATGGCTTGGCCTGTTTCAATTGGGAAGTTTTTCTCTTGACAGCCCCTCAGCTTAGTCAAAGAGTTTCCTTCTGTTAACCATTGAAGAGAAGACTTACTGCAGAACCTTTCCTGGATAGAATCATCACCAGTGATGAAAAAAAGCAATCCATCACCAAGCCAGAACTATGCCTGAAAAAAGATATGCTCAGTATTTGGTTGGATATGAGGAGTATTATTGAAAACAAAGTGTTAAAACCAATTGAAACAGTTGGTTAAGAGAAATATTTTCATCAATTAGAAGCATTGCAGAAAAAATGCCCATAGCTAAGTTAACCAAGCTATAGCTAAAGGCATGTTGTGCTCTGACTTGATAATGCAAGGCTACATATTATTCAAATCACTTAGGAGGAAATTATGACACTAAATATATATGTTTTACCTCATCCTCCTTATTCTCCTGTCTTTCCTCCATCTGACTATCATCTTTTCAGATCATTGCAAAATTTCTTACATAGAGGGGAAAAAAGTTTATTAATTGTGAAGAGGTTGAGTTGGAAGAATTTTATGCCTGAGAAATCAACAATTTGAGAAATAGATGCAATTATATTATCAACAATGATTGGAAAGATTGTATTAATGAAATATATCAATTATCAATCAATCAATATACTGATTAAAAAAAAAAAACGAATGTTTTTTTGGTCTTGAAGAAGCATTTGTTATTTTCCGTCTTCAAATGTGACAAGGCTTTCTTTCCAGACTAACCAAATAGAACAATGGTAGTAGAAAAAAAGTCATCTATGTATTTTAATAATACTCTACAAAATACAAGTACTGTCTGGAATAGTCATGCTGGTGAGAATGTTTCAACTTATAAAATAAGTGTGCTGGTTCAAATAAACATTCCATCTGAAGATTTTTTTGTTTTTTTAATATATTTAATAAATGTGGAACAAATAATCATGCTGCAGGGAAAATTATTTGAAAAATAATGCCATTCTGTGTATGACAATAAACTACATCCACCTCCTGGGTACGATGATAAACTATATCCATGTCCTGGGTAAGACAATAAACTACATCCGACAGCAAGGCTTTGATCAGAAGGTTTGGAAGAACAAAGAACCACCTCTGCTGGTGTTCCCAGGTCCACCCTGACCTGGGGTGGTAGCACATGTCAGTTCCAGCTATGGGCAAATAGGGGGTCAAAACATTATGAAAGTATAAAAATAGGTTTTAATACCAACAATACATTTTTGAAAAAAAAAATAATAATAATTACAATCAATACATTTTGAAAAAAAAAAATATATATATATATATATATATATATATATATATATATATATATGTATTGCCAGTAATATATTTTTGAAGAAAAAAAAAATATTGCTAGTAATACATTTTTGAAAAAAAAGTATATTGCCAGTAATACATTTTGAAAAAAAAAAATATTACAGCAATACATTTCTGAAAAAAAAATATTAGCAACAATAAAAATCTTGTTGGCATTAAATAACCCATTAAGGTTAATATGCTATAAAACAAACCAAACCGAAAAATAATGAGAGTGTCACACCAAATAGTGCTAATGGGGAAAGAGTGAAAGAAATAATCAGTCTGGCAATTATATTTGGTAAACAAGAATAAAGAAAATACTGGCTGATCAACAAAAAATATTTATAGAAGACATTTTCTTATTTTTAAAAAGGCAATTTGCAATGGCTGTGTTGTAGGGGGAAAAAAACAGCATTAAGTTGTCTATGGCTAAATATGAACAAATCTTCTTCTTCCTTCTCCTCTTCTTCTTCTGCCTTGGCATTATTCTCAACATTGTCAAGGCAACTCTATGCTGGTTCACATAGTAAGGCAAAAAATAATGATAATTTCTCATCTCTAAAATTCCAATAAAAATTACATCATCTTATTCCCAGTTTTCCTTTTCACTGAATTAACGTTAGACAATGATCAACTTAGCAGTTATCTGTATTATAAGGGCTGCTTGGTGATTGAGTTGCATATTTCTTACTTGTACAAAGTCAATGTAAAGCCCAAGAAAAACCTAGATTTTTTTTTTTAATTTCAATTTTCCAGACAGCTTTATCTCACATCATCTCCCTCTATTCATTTGGCATTGTGCTATATTAGATGATTTTTACTGTAAAGAGTTCAATTTTTGGTGGGGTGTCCTACACTGGGTGCCCAACTAAGATAATCTTAGCACAACTAAATCCACGTTTGTATTCTACACAAGAATAAATCCTAATTTTCAATCATATCTTCTAGATTTTACAACAAAAGCGGATTATAAAAGTGGAGGCGGGGAGAGAAAATCATTTTTTGGGTTATCAAACCATATAATAATTTTAATATTTATTTCTATATTTTCTGTCCAATCTCCAGTGAGAAGAGAGGTAAATCAACTTTAGTTAGTAAATTTATGAACGATTATTTCCCTTAGTTATTTTAATAATCTATACAATGAAATATTTATCGGCACTTAAATAAAATTAGTTCCTGAGCAAAATGAAACATTTAATTAATTAGTTCCTTTCTTCCTATGTTTCTTTAACTGCAGTCATATTTGTTCAAGCCTTTCAGGTAATGTATGCAGATACTTTTGTCTATTAAATGATTGTCTTGCTTCACCTTGGTCTTGAAATAAGCTTTGTCATCATCTTTGTCATTCTGTTGATAATCTTTTTCTTCCAAGAGATATTTGCATTTCACTCTAATATTAAGCACATCAAATTTTTAACATAAAAAGATATTGAGCAAAATTCCATTTCTATAAACACAAAAGTAATCAATGAATCCTAGATACCATTGAACATCTAAAGATATAAAAGGAATGAATTAAACGATTCATTGACCTTTATTTTAGTTGTGAATTCTTTATCTCTGTTTTATTGAATCTCAATAATTTCTTTCAAGACTTTTGTTTCATTCTATCTCACCATTAAAACTTCCTAACAATTGCTGTCATTTTTGATGGCACAGGTACACTAGTATTAAAATAAATCATAAAGCATCAATTTTATAAAGATATTGGTAGCCTTTTATTGCATACCAAAAACATTCAAAACACTAAGTTTAAAACTGCTTAACTATCAAAGGTGTCCCCATGTGTTAAGACCAGTGATTCTCAAATGTTTTTTACCCATGGACAACTTTTACTGTTGTTTTTTTTATGAACCTCCCACCATAAGCATTCAATGAAAAAAAAAAAAAGCTTATTTTATTTTTTTACTAATAGATAAGTTTAGGAATTATATTATAGAAATAGTAAATGTATTTATTTTGAAGTAAAACTAATTTATTGAATATAAACTTGTATTTAACAACATTTCTGTACAAGAGTAAACACATAATAAACCATTTTAAAATAAGTGAGTAATTAATAATTTAAAAAAAAAAAGTGGAGATTTATTCAATAAGATCCCTGTGGTTGATACTGCTTTGCAAATTTTTTTCATATTCAGCTCCATTAATGTCAATGATAGACGAAGGTCACCTCTTTTCACGGTGCAAGTCTATTACAGGTCTCTTGATATGTGGACACCAGTAATGACCATAGGGACCCTGGTTAAGAACCACTGTGTTATACTTTATCCCAGTTATCTCAGCTGTACCCAGCAAATGGAACCAATTTAGTAAAGTATTTCATTGTTATCTTTTTTTAAACTTATTAATGATGGCCATCCCATTTTTGGGGACAGTGGGCCTTAATGGGTTATAAACAGAAACCTATAAATACCAAATTACTATTTTTTTTAGAAAACTATAATACTGGATTTTACAGTTGACATTAGTGGGTCAAGATCTCTCACAAATATAAAACTGTATTTCAGCCAAAA
Organism: Acanthosepion pharaonis; assembly: GCA_903632075.3. Taxonomy (NCBI): domain Eukaryota; kingdom Metazoa; phylum Mollusca; class Cephalopoda; order Sepiida; family Sepiidae; genus Acanthosepion; species Acanthosepion pharaonis. The sequence goes on from CAHIKZ030000625.1 coordinate 8,122, forward strand.
TCATAAAAATATAGAAAAATAAGTGAAAAAGACTGAAATTATGGGCAATTGTATTCCTGTGCGCACACACACACACACATATATATATATATATATACACACACACATACACACACACTTGAATGGTTATTTACAGGACCATATTTAATAACTAGCCTCATTTCAGCAGAAAAAAATGACTGGATAATAATACATGTAACAGGAATATCATGTTTCCTATTTGGCCAAGTTCCTTTTTGTACATTTAATTGAAAAATGTACAAAGTCTGGGAGACTAAGTGGGTGTTGTATATATCTTTTGGGAAAAGAAATGAAAGAATAAATAAAAATTATATTATACACTTCATATATTCACGGATAGTGACAGCTATTAGGCAGATGTCATTAAATATACTTTAATGTTTAAAAAAAATATATTCAGTATTATTATTGTTTAGGTAATAAGCATTATAACATCGCACAAATAGCTATATTGTGGGAAAAGGAATTTTCAACAATATACGCATTTTTTATGTATTAATGGTTATTTTTTAACTTTTATAAAAAATGACATTCTTGTACATGTAGTTATGGACAATATTATACATTAATTACTAATTTTTTTAATTAATAATTGTGTTCAGTTGTTGACATTAATAGCTATCTGGTGGTGTGTTAAAATTTTGGAATAATGCAATAAAAATTTAAATTTCATCTCTGATAAATGTTGCTATTTTCCATCCTATATAGACACAGCAAAAAAAAAAAAATATGCTCCAGATATTACACTTAATATATGAATATTACAGATGGGTGACTAAGCATAAGAAATCTAATACAGCCCATAGGTCGAAAAAAATTGCATTGAAAAAAAAAAAAAAAAGAAGTCTACTTGTGTGTGTGTGTATGCATGTATATATATATATATATATATAAATATAAAAAACATGATCAAATAAACAAAAACAAATAAATCAACCCTGAACAGAAAATGAGAACAACCAACATAAATTGTATGAGAACAGACGGTGCTCAATAGTAGAGACAAAAACAGAAAACCAATGCCAACAAAGCAATCTTTAGACAGTTCAAGTGTATATATATATATATATATATATATATATATATATATATATATATATTGTCATCCACAGTCAGACTGTTTTACTGTATCACAGCACTTCAGTGTGGCAAGACGTCCAATTGCTTCAAGCCAGGATTGAAACCCGACCAATTTGGTAACAGTCAGAGATTCTACCCCTAGGCTATTGTCGCACAGCAGAGAGGAAGGGAAATTTTAACGTTTTCTATGTGAAATACGTCAGTGACCCAGAGAGTTCAATTCAATTTGGTTGAAGAGCAATAGGTGTATGTGTGTGTGTGTGTGTGTGTGTAAAATAATCAAAAAAGGCCTTGCCATTTTTTTTACATTGTGTGGGAAGAAGTGATCACTGATATGCAAATAAGTGTGTCATATGCCAGGAAAGTGATGGTGGGGGTAAGGGCATTGGTCTTGAGCAATGCAAGTGCATTGCGCACACACATCAGACATAGCTTGAGCAGCAGCAAGGAAACATGGCAGTATTGAAGTAGCTCATTCAGAGTTTTCTGCTTTATGACTTTAAGGTGGGCTTGTCTGCAACTTCACCAAGTTAGTAAATGCTCAAGTTTTGGGGGGATAATGTTGTAAATGAACATACCACCAAGAATTGATTCCAGAAGTGTATTTTGGGAAATATGTCTCTTTGTGATAAACCCTACAGTGGCTGACCACAGGTCTTGGATGATGAGGCCCTGAAGGTGGCTATAGATGAGGACAAGAGCTAAACCTGTAATGAGCTTGTCGAATGCTTCCAGGTTTATGAAACCAGACAGACTTCACCTGCACTGCATAGGGTTGGTGTACAAATTGAGCATGTGGGGTACTCCACACACTGTTGGAAACCAACAAGCAACAACAAGTGACAGCCTGTTTGTCATTGCTTTTTAAACACTGCAACATACGCATATTTGATTGAGTACTCACCAGTGACGAAAAGCAGGTCCTGTATGACACTCCCAAGTGTGCCATGCATTGGTTGTCACCACAGGAACCTGTGCCTCACACCACAAACCACCTCTAAACCCTTGTATCTGGTGGACTAGTCAACAGGTAATGTACTAACAGGCCAAACCATCACTGCAGACCTGTACTCACAGCAGTTGCAATGTGTGCAACAGGCACTGAAGCAGAAGCAGAAGCAGCCAGCACTGGTTAATTGCAAGTGTGTACTGTTCTTCCATGACAATGCCAAACCTCATGTGGCATGGGTGGTCAGGGATACCATACAGCAACTTGGCTAGGAGATGCTGTGTGATCCACCTTACTCCTTGGTCCTTGCACCACCTGAGTACCACTTCTTCCATTCCCTGGACAACTGTCTTCATGGGAATTCCTTCAAAAATGAGGCAGACTTGTGTCAGGCATTCACAGACTTCTTTGCATCCAAGACACCTGATTTTTACTGCCAGGTTATTGCGCAGCTGGAGTCATGTTGGCAAAAGGTTCTGGATGCTGATAGGGATCACTTTAACAACTAACGGTATAAATGACATAAATGACATAAATAAAAATGACAAGGACTTTTTTGGTCACCTCCAAAAATTAGCTAAAAAAGTGGATATATGATGATAAAAATGTCCAAAACATAATAAAAACAAAATTTTATTGTCAAAATCTTTGTATTATTAAGATGAAAGATCAAAAAAAATTTTTGCTATAAAAAATGTTTTAATCTGTTTTTGAACTTTGGAAATGTTAATCAAATTTTTTTTTGCATCAACAACAGACTATAAATTTGTACAGGAAATTTGATCATCTTTTTTTGGTGAAAAACACATTGATTTGGAAATTCTTACAAAAAACAGGTAATTGTCAGATTTTAATAAATCTTTCAGAACTTATTCAAAAAAGGATAAAATTATTTCTGAAAGGTTTCTTTTTTGAAAAATATATACATATGTTATTGCTCAAATCAGCTTCAGTAACTTTCCCACCAATGTAACATAGCTTCCCTCTGCATTTTCTATAAATCCTTTCATGGTAATTGTTTTGATGAATTTTCCTTGATGACACCTACATTTTATGAATTTAAGAGCAATACTAGATTTGCAACAAGGTCTCATCAATTTACAGTTGGACATTTTGAGACAAGGAGGAAAAAAAAAGGAACTAAACAAAATTTAAATATTATTAACTGCAACATACACTCGAAAACATCAGCTGAAATGGATAAATGCAGACAACTTATTTTAAAGGATCTGGCCGTCTCATGAATTGAAACCTGTTTACTAACACACTATCCCTGACCATTTTGATTAAATTCCACTCTTTCAGAACTGTCAGTGTATTAGAACAAGTCAGCAGTGAAGACAACAAATAGCCAGTACAAAGTTGCTCAGAGGAATAAACTTATTCTGCTTTGACTGTGTAATTATTTTTGGCCTGCCAACACATATATTTATAAGTCTACCATTCATCCTTTCTTTGAATATTGCTGCCACTTATGGTCTGGTGCTCTTGCTACAGATTCTTGATAAAATTCAAAGAATCTGCAATGTTATTGGTCCTTACCTGGCATCTCAACTTCAGTCATTTTCCCACTGCCATAATGTAGCTTCCCTGTGCCTTTTCTATAAATACTTTTATGGTAATTGTTCTGATGAACTTTCCTCTATGGTACATAGACTTTATGAATTTAAACTCAATACTAGATTGGCAATTAAGTCTCATCATTTTACAGTTGAAATAGCTAGTCACAAACCTCAGCATCTTTGGTAATGGTTTGGTTTGGTTTATTTTGTTTAACAGCATATCAACCTCAATGGGTTATTTAATGCTGACAAAAATTTTTATTGCTGGTAATATTTTGTTTTGTCAAAAATCTGTTTCTGGTAATATATTTCCTTCAAAACTGTATTGCTGGAAATAATTTTTTTCAAAAAAGTATTACTGGTAATAGTTGACCATTTGCCCATAGCTGGGACCTTAACAGGTGCTACCACCCCGGGTCAGGGTGGACCTGGGAACACCAGCAATTAAGAGGTGGTTCCACACTCCTCAAAACCTCCTGATCAGAGGCCTTGCTGCTGGACGTAGTTTAACGTCTTAACCAGGACGCAGATGTTAACATCTTACCCAGGAGACTCTTTGGTAATGGACTGTATTGATACAATTGTTAGATATGTTACTGTTACCCACTGTTCCTTTTGTCCTAGATGCATCCTCTGCTTATATGTTGATATGTCCTTAAGAATAAATATTTGCATAAGGACATATCAGCATATAAGCAGAGACCACATCTTCTGTTGCTGCCCTTCAGCAGTAAAAAGCTAAGCTCATTGAAGAGCAACATGTGTCCACACGTTAGATAATAACACAATAAAATACAAGAATCACCCAAAAAGTCATGTTTCCTATTTAAGGAGCTCCATTTCTGATGACCTGTGCCAAACTAATATAAACTATTTTTTAAATATTAGGACACTTTCATTTCCCAAAGAAAGCTGATAGATTGGTTGATTTGTTTACTACGGTTTATCACCCCAGAAAATATTTTTAGATTGTAAGAATTTGTTCTTTTTTTTGAAGATAATAATAAATCTTATTAATTAATCTATAGCTGGGGAAGAAGTGATGGATTCATATATTTCCCAATTGGAATTCCGCTCTCCAATTAACAACTCTCATCCATTATACCACCCCATATATCAACACTTACAGTACATGGTTACACAAGTGGCCACCTGTTTAGGTACTGAACAGGCCCAATGCTGCTTAACTTCGGCAATCATATAGGAACTGGTATTTCAATTTGATATGACCATAAGCCCAAAGAAAGCTGAGTAAATATCAACACTCAAAGAAAAGTCAACTTGGTATTTGCTATTTTCCTTCTGTCCCCCGAAGGATACAATTATCAAAAGTCTGTGGATTCTGCTTTCAGGATCACTATAAGTTGTGTTCTTTCAATCTGGACGTTGAAGGTGGGATCAGAACATAATGAGCACATTCCCTGTATGAGACACGATGAATAGGCAGGCTTAATATCATGATGAAATCAACAGGCACACAGTACACAATCTCAAAGGCATAACCCCACAAGAGATTATAAGTTCACACATGCACACTAAGTGCAAGGGACATCAAGACCACACAACCAGATTTTGAGAAATTCAAAATGGTTGGTAACTTTCTGGGCAACTTCATATAAGAAAGGAATACACCTATGTCTTGGTTATTATAGAAATAAAAAGAAAATAGGCTTACCCGATTTTGCATAAATTTGGCAGCTTTATGAAATTCCCATCGCACAGCCATGGACCTTGTACACCAAGGAGCGTAGTACATGACAAATGTAATCTCGTCTTGTATGGTGAGTTCCAATAGTGGTGCCACCCGGCCAAAGGGAAACTCCAAGACAGGAGAGCTGAATGGAAAGAATTTGCGAGGTGGCATTGGTGGCAGGATGATGGGCTTGGAACTGAATGTGCTGTTGGAGAGAGAGAGAGAAAGAAAAAAATGAATATATTACATTTGACATTACTACAGGCCAGAATGAAATTTTTTTTATCTGTCTTTTACATTTAATATGACAAAATAAATTTTCTTCTGCAAATGGTTTTTGAGAAATATATCATTTTCTACTCCATTTTATAAGATATATTTAAAAAGAAAAAAAAAAGTCTTCTTGATTTATTGTCATTCTTTATGGGTTACCTTCTATTTCCTGATAATGTTCTTGAGAATTTGAACACTAAGCAAAAGACATTTGCAATCAATTTTCAAAATAGGAACAAATTTAAATATGATTTTTGGCATATTAAGTACAAGAGTCAGGAATTGTCACATCATTTCTTCTACTGAGAAGTTTTCTATCAGCAAAAGAACAGAGAGCAGTTTTTCTATCAATAAAAAAGAACAGAGAGCAGTTTTTCTATCAATAAAAAAGAACAGAGAGCAGTTTTTCTATCAGCAAAAGAACAGAGAGCAGTTTTTCTATCAGCAAAAGAACAGAGCAGTTTTTCTATCAGCAAAAGAACAAAGAGCAGTTTTTCTATCAGCAAAAGAACAGAGAGCAGTTTTTCTAACAGCAAAAGAACAGAGAGCAGTTTTTCTAACAGCAAAAGAACAGAGAGCAGTTTTTCTAACAGCAAAAGAACAGAGAGCAGTTTTTCTAACAGCAAAAGAACAGAGAGCAGTTTTTCTATCAGCAAAAGAACAAAGAGCAGTTTTTCTATCAGCAAAAGAACAGAAAACAGTTTTCTGTTAGTCTTGTCGTTCCCACTGTTACACATCTGCAGAATTTATACTGGCTGAACTTCTGAACAGTTGCCGTAGGCGGGAAGAGTTCAATTGCTTCAATAAACTTGTTTGACTAATCCCCTTCCCTTCCCCCACTCACCATCATTTGAAAGGGTTATCATTCTTGTATGTTTTTATCCAGGTCTGCTACACCATACCAATATTTCAACCAAAGCCTTTATCAGCTGACCAATGTAAATCTCCAAATCACAACCTAAGCATAAGGGTCATGAATACAAGTGACCAAGCAATTCAAACAAGATCTTTTTTATGCTCTATTCCCCTGTCAATCAATAGCTGATCTCTCATGATCAGGGGCCTGGCCACTGATCATTCCTCTGATACAGATGCAACAGATCACTTTTGGTCTGCGGTGAGTTTTCAGAAAAGAAAACAACAATAGAATAATTTCAATCATTATTCTTTAAATAAACAAGAATAGCTATCTTTTGTTTGTCAATAAAAATATTCCTTAAAAAATAACACCATTTTACTATTTATTGCAAACCAAATTAGCACAGATTTCAACACAACCGTAGTAAAGAAAAAACAGATTTTTTATAACCAGCATTATAAGAATAAAACAATCAAAATAAATATGAGTTTGTCATCTTGATATCATTTCAGTTCATGAAACTATTTAGAAGTTATAACATCTAGAAAATTAAAATCACTGCTTTATAAAAATTCGAAATCAAACATCTACTTGAAACACAATTACATAACCTAAAACATTCTTTTCCTTGCTTTGCTTTCTACAAAGTAAAAATAAATATGACTTTGTTATACTGATATTGTTTCAGTTTATGTAACTATTTAGAAGTTATAACAGCTATAAAATTAAAGTCATTGCTTTATAAAAACTTGAGGGTCCCTAGTCTAAAGCCTATATTAGCCTAAGGGATAATTTGGCCCTGTAAACAAAATAAAACTTCCCAGCAAAAGAACTAAAATGCCCATAACTAAAAATAAATAAATAAAAATGTCACATGTTTAAAGCTGGATCAAAACCAGACAAAGTCTGCTACAGATAAAAAAAAAAAAAAAAAAGAGCAACATGATCACAACATGCATCTGTGCAAACAAGACCTGAGCGCATGGACAAGTACACAAACAAACATAGGGAATACAGAAGAAAATTTACACCAGTGCTAAATGTGTATGAAAAAAAAAAAAAAAAAAAAAATCGAAAAATATAAGCAGTAAGTTGCTGAACAGTTGACAAATAGGTCCATCCACAAAACTCTGGAGTTGGGATGCTGAAGGTAATATATATATATACACACACATATATATATATATATATATATATATATATATATTGTAAATACTTTAGTGAGTACACATATTGTTGTAGCATACCTACAGACAATAATGGATATGTCCCCATTCACATAAATACAGTAGTACATACTGTATGTTGGTCTGCAGATGGAGATTCATTGTGGAATTCACTTGACTCATTTCTAGCAATTGACTATTACTTCTACACACTGCTGTCGAATCTTATATGTGTTGTTCTTGTCCTAAGTATTATCATTCACTACCACTCTGCATGTGATTATTCTATTCAGTAACCTTCCCTAGGTTACAACACATATTTAATGAGACATTACATTTTTTTCTCTTCTTCCAAACAGTGAAATTGACATCTACTGGCCTAGAGCATCAAAACTCTTATTAAATGTACTCTTTTACAGCAATACAATGCTCATAATTAACGTTTTAAAGAAATGCATATCTCTCATTGACACTTTTCAAAATATAAGTGCTAAAATTTTTCTGCACCCCAATATATATATCACATACATACCCCCCCAAATATGTTCCCAACTATAATTGTGATAACCAAAGAAGGTCAAAACCATATATCTTGAAGTTTAATTATTAGATACCTTTTTTTAAGTAAAAGTGTCTTAAAAGCCAATAAATTTAATACATAAATAACATATGAAAATAGAATTTTATATATACACAAGCTTGTGTGTGTGTGTATGCTTATAAGCACATACATTGAAATATAGTTTTAATGGGAAAACCATATCAGTTCTTTTTATCTTTTACAATTTAGAAATTCTATTTTGTGTGCTTGTCGACAAAGTCCTTGACCTGGTTTGTTTTTATTCACACACACAATCTTTGCACCAATCATTCAAGCAGGTTGTAAAATCAACTATAAAAATTCTAAAATTCTCACCAAAAACCACAAACAGTTGCAAAAAAAAAAAAAAAAAAAAAAAATAGAATAAAATCAATAGAGAATACAATTTAAATTAAAATGTTTTTAACTTAAAATTACCAATGGATGTTACAATTTATTTCAACACTACTCAAATTTTGATTCACACTGATGTTAGAAAAAAAATAATAAATAATTCTGAAAATAAATTTATGATTTCATTGAGTCAATAGAATTAGGTTTGTCTTCACAACGATAAAGAAATACAGAAGTGAGTTATTTACCAAGCTAACTAACCTTAATTAAGATGACGATTGTGATTAAGAAATCAATAATATATGAAAAAAGAACTCCAGATTATGAATTTCAAAATTTATTTAAGGAATTATATCATGTGGTGTGAGTATATTCTCAAATTTTGTTTTAGCTTTAATCTTTATTCATTAAGACAGGTCTTGAGGGGTGGGGATCAATTTATTTTACAATGAATTTAATAACAAACTAGATCCCCTAACTTTTATCATGTAATAAAAAAAATCTTTACTTTTCTTTTGATATTTGCGATCTTATGTGCTTAATATGAGAAAAATATTTGCACAACTTTACTATTGCTACTGTAGTGAATTTCATGCTAGCTAAGGACTTCAAAATTGTAGCCTTGTGCCAAACTAAACTAAGCTTAAGCCAAAAAGACTTTAGGGAAGATATTCTAACTGAATATAATAATCCTCTTTTTGTGGCAGAGACAACAGCAAGATAGGGATTTATTTAATTAATTAGTATAAAAGGAGTACTTAGGTTTAGTTCAGAATTTAGATGATAGTACTTATGCTTTAACAAAAAGTCTACTAGGTAAAATTGTGTGTGTGTGGTGAACTTGTTGAGTATTATTAGCACAAAAAAGCAATCAGGTTAAATTCCATGTGTTACTTTCCAAGCAAACATGCCAACAGTAAAGAGCCACGTAATCATTTTCTCTAAGAAGGGATTGAGAGGGTGGGAAGTCAAGTTGACAGGATTGGTTAAGGACAGAAACATGGGAGTGGGGGAAACAAAAAACATCACGCACTTCAAAAAAAAATTAAAAAAATTAAGAGGTGATTTTAGTTTACAAAATAAATTAAAAAAAATAAGGTATTTACTATTTAGTAATTTCAATTATTTGTTGGGTAAGGCTCCTTTTTGTCATCAATTAATTTAATATCTTAATCATTTTTTTAGATGAGATTAAGAATCAAAACAAATGGCATTTATGATGAAATAAAGTAATTCTGGAGAAAAAAAGCATGTCATCTATGTATATAAATAAAGCGTAGTGTATGTGTGTCTGTCTGTTTTTCAATCTCAGTGAATCATAAACAACCTGAAGTAACAGGTAGTAACTACTGTAGTTATACATGATTAAAAATTAAATAACTCATTTAAAGTTAAATTTAAATATTGAACAGAATGAAAGGTTTAAAAGACAATTCTTTATTAAAGGTTTAAATTTAATTTCGCTTTTCGACACAATTACAATTGATATCTAATTAAACTGTAGTTAAAAAATTGAAGCAGGGCACAGTACGTTGCTCATATATTCCTTTTTCTAGCACACATACTGCGACATATGCAAAATATTACATAGTTCAGGTTCCCTAATGTCTTTTAAGAGTGACTTTATGTGAAAAGATCATAAAAATTAGTGATTTTAAAAGGAAATAAAAATTGTGAGCCAAATAAGTGGAAACAAACTACGGAGATCAGTTGCATATATGAAGAAAGATTATGCCAAATTAAGGTGTCGAATATTATTATTTCTAAATTCTTATAATTTTTACATATATAAGATGCTGAAGGCAAAAGGCTGAAGGCTCGAAAGTCCTCTGCAGGAACTAGTGTAAAGTTCGTCTGAAAAAGGCTAGTTATTAATATTAGCGCAACAAAAAGAGATGGAGAGGAAAAAACTAGAGAGAGAGTGAAGAACTGCACTGACTGAAAGAGAGAAACACACACAAACATGCAAAAGTTCACCAAGAGAGAGATATGAACATGGAACTGCACTGACAGAGAAAGAAAAAGAGAGACGCACGAAGCTGCACTGAGAGAGAGACACACACACACACTGGCTGCACTAACAGAGAGAGAAATACACATACACATGGAGCTGTCCTGAGAAAGAGTGACACACACACAGAGATCTACCATGAGACAGTGAGAGAGACCAGCAGACACACACAAACACAAAGGGGCTGCAATGACATTGGAAGAAAGAGGGAGACACATGGGGCTGTCCTGAGAAAGAGTGACACACACACAGAGATCTACCATGAGACAGTGAGAGAGACCAGCAGACACACACAAACACAAAGGGGCTGCAATGACATTGAAAGAAAGAGGGAGACACATGGGGCTGTCCTGAGAAAGAGGACACACACACAGAGATCTACCATGAGACAGTGAGAGAGACCAGCAGACACACACAAACACAAAAACAATGACATTGAAAGAAAGAGGAGACACATGGGGCTGCCCTGAGAAAGAGTGACACACACACAGAGATCTACCATGAGACAGTGAGAGAGACCAGCAGACACACACAAACACAAAGGGGCAGCAATGACATTGAAAGAAAGAGGGAGACACATGGGGCTGTCCTGAGAAAGAGTGACACACACACAGAGATCTACCATGAGACAGTGAGAGAGACCAGCAGACACACACAAACACAAAGGGGCTGCAATGACATTGAAAGAAAGAGGGAGACACATGGGGCTGTCCTGAGAAAGAGTGACACACACACAGAGATCTACCATGAGACAGTGAGAGAGACCAGCAGACACACACAAACACAAAGGGGCTGCAATGACATTGAAAGAAAGAGGGAGACACATGGGGCTGCCCTGAGAAAGAGAGTGATACATGCACACAAAGGGTCTGCTCTGACAGGAACAGACACACAAATACACAGGGCTGCTATGACATTGAGAGATATACGCACAAACACATACATGGGTCTGTATTGACAAAGGCCCATACACATGGGGCTGCGCTGGCAGAGAGAGAGAGAGACACGCACACATGGGGGGGGGGCTGCACAGGCAGAGAGAGAGAGCGAGACATACAAACATGGGGCTGCACTAAGAATGAGAGACACACACAGACATACACACACACAGAGGGATGCACCTACATGGAGAACAACCACAAGCCTGTCCTGAGTCAGAGAATGAGAAACAATTTATAAAAACAAAAGTTCAGATTTACAGACATTGAAACATACATTATAAAATGATTCAGATCAGCAACTACCAACTCCATCCCAAATTCCAACTGGTTATGGTGATTCTCTAGACATAGCTTAGACGTGGCACAAGGCTTAAAGTACAGAGCATCCGGTGAGGATCAAACTCATTATTCAATCATAATTAACTGGTTATGAATTCTATTCAATACCTTTGTTCTCTTCCCAAATCACTTTAAAATCATTTATTAGAAATTTCCAAGCATAAAAAAGTCAATCAAAGCCAACAGGTGGCAAGAGACAACATGTTACACTTTAATACGTTGCTCTCTCATAATTTATTCCCAATTCATTGACATCTGCAGTATCAATCAATACCTATTCCTGTACTAATGGACTATGATTTTAAACTGCCGTATATTTCCGCATAAAGGCAACCTTTAGATAAGACATGGTCAAAAAAATATAGCAAATTTTCATGAATTTATCCTATACCTGTAGTATAAGACAATTGCTTATAGATTATATAAAGATGATGTTATTGGAAATGTTTTTACTTACTGTATCCTTAGAAATTCAAAAAAAATGAAAGAACAAAATTGATTCTATATCGTGTTTTTCATACACACGTCCCCTAAAAGGGAAACCATGTTTTGTTTATGTTTCATCGGATGATCTCTTGCGAATACTGATACTTCTTCTTTTCCTAAATATAAACAGTTACAAACAGCCTGGTGTACTAATGGCCATTTACTTATACTTCATTGGCAAATCACAAAATATTGCTAATAATAGTATGATAATGAATTTTTAATGATAAATAAATATTATTTTATCCTAAATGTTATTACTGCCATAATTAACACTCCCATGATAATTATTGAAAGTTTAGCGAAAGATAAAGGTTGCTGTTGATGGAATCAGAACTTGATTTTTACATTTAATCAACTAAGTTTGGATGACTACAAGTTGATTTCATTGATATGGAATTATTCTTCAAATAGGCAATTTATTATGAAGTTATGCCGGTAATATACAGGGTGTCCATAAAGTTTGTGTGCACTTTAAAAAACTTTTAAAACTTTATTTGTATTTGCGATAGAAATAATTTGTAAAAAGGATTAGAAAGAAGTAAATCTATATTTTTTAAGGTTTTATTGAAATTTTATTTAAGTTTCCACATGTCCTCCATCATTAGGAATACAGAGGGTAATACGATTTTGCAGTTCATGGAAAACATTTGTCAACTGATTTCCAGTAATGCCTGGAATCACATTAGTTATTTTAGCTATACTTAAAAACTAGGTACATTAAACTTTATAACATTTTTTACAGATTATTTCTATCATAAATACAATTAAAGTTATAAATTTTTTAAAGTGCACACGAACTTTATGGACACCCTGTATTGTGCATGTCACAATTAGTTTGGCTGAAGTAAACTAAATTTTTTATCATTCTATGTTGGGTTTACATCATTACTCTTTAGATCAGTAATTCTCAACCACCATACTATGACACACTAATGTACCGCACAATCCTCTTAACTGCAAAAGTATGACTGGCTTAAGTAGATAAAGGCATTGGTTAGATCCAGTGACAGGACCCAAAGAGTTGTGAGTTCAATACCTGGTTAAGGCAGTGGAGAACTTGGAGAGGTGAATTAACAGAAGATAACTGATAACTGAAATCCATTAGACATGGCATGTGGAACTAGAACAGTCTACCCCAGCAAGCCAAATAAAAGATTCAGTTCGACATTCCAACCACCTGAAGAAGGACAGAGCATACAATGGCCGAAATGTTGTAATAAATATGGCAACAAAGATGAGGACAATAGTCCGAATAATGTAAATAGTGTATATAATACCTCATCTCGGAAATATAAACAGATACTGAAGTATGATTGGATTCAAAATCACCAGACAAATGTTCCTCAAATATAAGACTTCAGTTATGCGAAGAAGAATTGGCCACCACTTCTAGTAACTGAGGGGTCAAAATAAAACAGTCGACAGGACACATTGATACATTTTGGATTTCAATACAAAGGGAATATCCCAGATAAGCTAAAAAAGCTTTATCAGTTTTATTGCAATTCTCTACTTCTTATTTATGTGAATTAGTCTTCTCAACCCTAAATAACATTTTAAAAAATAAGAAACAAGAAAGACTACACTCAACTGAAGAAGAAATGAGAGTCTGCTTATAACACAACCGAACACTGAAGAAATTGTGAAAAAAAACCCAGGCACGGGTTTCATGCTATATAAGCTGTACAAATAGTTGAATTGAAACATTGAAATAAAAAGTTCATATCTGGGTGTGTATTTTTTTTTTTAAATCTATGGTTTTATTTCATAGCATTTAAGTGTGTACCCTTTAAAAATTTTGCTAAGTGTGCCATGATATTTTCATTTGCCCGAGGTGTGCTGTTGCTCAAAAAGGTTGAGAAACACTGCTTTAGATAATAAAAAGGATGCACAGGTAGCATAAAGTTTATTTATGGGCAAAGTTGAACTGGCAAATTCAAGACTCATCTGAAGCATTCAAATGAACACCATTTCTTCTACCCACAGCTATGGGTTAAATAACAGGTTTGATTGGGCTCTCTAGTCTTGAGTAGCAGCCAGTTTAAAAAAAGTAATACTTGAATTCCAAACCATAGAGAAGGTAACAAGAAACCACTTCACTATCTTTCCCAAGAAATTACGGCAATTCAGTTATTCAAGAAAAGGACTAAGTGGAGAGCCATAACTATTTTGCTGACACTATTAATCTTATAGTGATTGTCATATTCATAATTCTCTTTGATATTGATGATAATATATCAGAAAGTTTGTTTTTTAAATTTGGCAGTAATTAAATTTTTAAAAGGGTTAAAAATAAATAACATAGCAACTTTTAACCTTTGTGCCTTGAAACCACTATTAACTGATAAGAAGAATTTCCTGATAGTTGGTTCATATAATTTAATAATTTAGTAAATGTTTATAAATTTAAGAATAAAAAAGTTTATATTTATTTCTTTATAATTTGGTAAATCATATACAGTGTAACCCGGATATAAGAGAGTTGTCGGGACTGGAGAAGAAGTCTCTTATATCCGGGTTTCTCTTATATCCAAGTTTGGTCTATTTTATATACATTAACACAGGCTCTAATTTGGGACCAGAGAAAATCTCTCTTATATCCGGGTGTCTCTTATATCCAGGTTACACTGTATATTTCATTGCATTAGTTTTAATACACTTCATATAGAAATAGAAATAATGAGGCAGGAGGAGGGGGTGAAAAATGCCCAAAGTTTGGAAACGAAACAAGGGTTCAGAACAATCCCCACCATTCTGATTGCTACTTGCTTCAATCAAAATTATTTTTTTATCTTTCAGCAATGTTCACCAATCATACCAAACTTTTTTTTACTTCAATTTTGGAGATGGTTTTCTTAGGTTTGATGGGTTTTACTTTCATAGGACACCTGGTTTCTGTCTTCTGCATGCGTAAAGGAAAAAGTTTGAACAAAACAGAAAAATTAATGTTTTTAACAGATTTACTCATAAAAGGCATTAAAAACTTTTAACAGACATTAAACAGGTACACATATAAACTAATAATGAATAGACATTTAGTTCCTATATGCATACAATCACCAAAGTTAAGTAATGTCAAGCCCAGTCAGTACCTAGATGGGTGACCATTTGGGAATACCAGGTGCTGTAAGCTTGGATGTGTGGGTGGTGTAATACCTTGGAATTGTTAATCAAAGCCGAGTTCCAATTTCTGTTGGGTTCATTTTATTCACTTATGCACAAATAACCTTGGAAAAGTTATGAATCCACATCTTCTCCCTCCCAGGTATGGGTTAATTAGTAATCACTAAATCATTATCTCAAAAAAAAAAAAAAAAAAAAAAAAATTCTAAAAGTATTTTTTGGTTTTAAATAACCTGCAAAGGGTTGATAAGTCATAAAAAACAAACCAATCAGGAAATACATATTTTGTAAATATAGAAAATGTACATTTATTATTAGTATAAATTTTAGCTCTGTTATTATATATTGAGCATTGTTTTATTACCATCAGCACTCATGAATTTATATATATATATTATATAAAAAACACACACACACACAGTACTGCTTGAAAGTTTGTGAACACCCCAGACATGGTCATTGTTATTGTAAACAAATTTAAAATAAGCCTATGTGCATCCAAGCACCAATTTATAAAGTAGACTTTCCCAATAATGAACACGAACACAAAAAAGGATGTATTTAAATTATTTATTTTAAAATAGGATTTATTTCCCCAAAACTGAAAATTTGATATGCGCAAAAGTATGTGAACCCTTTTAGTTAGTATCTTGTAGGACCTCCTTTTGCCACGATTACTTCAACCCAACATCTTCTGTAAGCCACTGACCAGTCTCTTGCATCTGCCTTTTGGGAATTTTTGCCAACTCCTCCTTGCAAAAGCTCAGCCAGTTGAAAGAAGTTGGAAGGACATCTGACATGAACTGCCAACTTCAGGTCTAACCATAACATTTCTATTGAACAGACATCTGGACTCTGACATGGCCAATCCAGAGTAGGAATCCTCTTCGTTTTAAGCCATTCCTTGATAGTTTTGCTATGCTTAGGGTCATTGTCTTGTTGCAGAACAAATTTTCAGCTATGCTTTAACTCCCTGACTGATGGTAGGAGATTCTGATCCAGAATTTGTTGATAGGACTGAGAATTCATATTTCCCTGGATAACATGGAGTCGTCCAAATCCAGAGGCAGAAAAGCAGACACAGATCTTAGCATTTCTACCACTATGCTTCACTTTTGGAATGAGGTTGGTAAGCAGTGTAGGCATTTCTCCAAACATGAATTGTGACTAAACAATTCTATGTTTGATTCACCTGTCCAGAAAATGGACTTCCAGAAGGCCTCTGGTTTGTCCAAGTGTTCTCTGGCAAAGTTTAAATTGGCAGCTTTGTTCTTTGTTGAGAGCTGAGGTTTCCTTCTAACAGCTCTCCAATGAATGTCATATCCATTCAATTATCACCTGACACATGTACATTTACTCCAGATGCTGCCAGAGAAGTCTGCAACTCTCTGGAGGTGTTGTGTGGGTTGACTTTTACCTCATTTATTATTTTCTAATGTTTTCTTGGTGATAGTTTTGATGGATGTCCACTTCTAGGAAGAGTTGCAGTCGTGTCGAATGCACTCCATTTGTAAATTATTTGTCTTACAACGGATGGATGAAGCTGCAATCCTTTTGAGATGGTCTTGTAGCTTTTTCCAAACTGGTGAAAACTTCTTTCTGATGCCATCAGATATCTACTTTCCGCTTGGCATTGTTAATCTGTGAAGCATTACACTAGTTTAGGTGGTTCCCCCCCTCTCTTTTAATCTATGTTGCCCAACCAATTTACTAAGGATGTCTCATTTGATTGGTCAGCTTAAATTAAATAATTAGCACCCAAATGTGTTTTCAGCTGAATTTATTACCTACTTGAATTCAGCAATACATTTTACATATTTTTGCACATATCAGATTTTCAGTTTTGGAGAAATAAATCACAATTTTTTAAATACATAATAAAAACACATACTTTTTTTTTTTGTTCGTGTTCATAATTTGGAAAGTCTACTTTACAAATTGGTGTTTGCATGCACATTTAATAGGCTTATTTTAAATTCGTTCACAATAACAATAACTATGTCTGGAGGTTCAAACTTTTAAGTGGCTCTGTGTGCATATATATATATATATATATATATATATATATATATATACATACATGAGTGCTGGTGGTAATAAAACAGTGCTCAATGTGGATGCACATTTAATAGGATTATTTTAACTTTTTTTCACAGTAACAATGATCATGCCTGGGGGGGTTCACAAACTTTCAAGCAACACATTATATATATATATATATATATATAGGGTGAGAGAAAGAGAGAAAGTGAGTGATTTACTAAGCAAAGCTTAGATGTGGCACAATGGTGAACATATGGATTGGCTGATGAGGATCAAACTCACTACTCAATAGTAATTGATTTGGTGAGGCAAGATTGTTAATCATTACACTAAGTGCCCCACACATAAACAGGTGTACAACAGGTGAAAACACCTAGTTAAATAAATTGGATTGAGGAACTTATAGGTGAAGACATGGCAATCTTTCAAAACAGGAATGTCTCTACTGAAGAAAGAAAAATTGAAATCATATTCGTACCTTAAGTAATTATTACTACAAAACATTATCAAAAAGAGAAATGTGACTTATCAGCGTTTTGTTGCCACCTGCTACAATAAATCAGTTGGGTACCTTTGTTCTAGATTAGGAACTCTATTCATTCTGTTCAGACTGAAGCAATACCTATAACTTTGAATTTGCCTTAGTTTGGATACATTCACATCAAAATATAACACAAGCCAGTGTAGGAATATGTTTTTTTTTCTCCTTTTTGTTAAATCACTATTGAGTGATTAAACTTTTCATCACCTTTTTACCTTACCATCGATAATTAAAATATTTCTCATCAAAACCCAATAAATTTTTATAAATAGTAAAAAGAAAACTTCATTTCTCAGAATTTCATGTTCAGAAAAGAGAAGTCAATATTATACAGCTGATATTAAACATTCTATTTTCACAATCAAATTTTAAATTTTTTTTTTTTTAATCAGTATAACCCCAAACAAGAAAATGACTGTCCTTTTATTTCCTTTATACACACTTGAATCTTGATAGAAAAAAATAAAGTCCCATATGCATTTACAAACATTATCATAACCTATTTTACAAAATTAATTTTCCATTTTTAAGATTAATTATTTTAAAGCACATCAAAAATCAGCATCATTCAAAAATGTTGAGGATTTTATAAGTATGTAAAAAATATATATGAAAAAAAAAAAACAATATTCATCTACACACATACTCAGAATATGGAACAGTTGAAATAGGATTTCCACGTATATATGCAACATGAGGTAAAAATTGCTCCAGATCCATTGGTATTCCCCTTTCTCTGGGAACGCCTCAGGCGCCAGGAACCCTAATCTTCTCTTGTTGGAAAGGTACTGCCTGGTAATTGATCCCCTGAAGCTGAGCAAGGTATACTTCATTTTGATCCTGATGGGATTCTGGCTAGGAGTAGCTCTCTAAATTCGTTTTTTCTTTAACTGTTTGTTCAGTCTATGCATGTTTCAAGAGAAGATCCAACCAATTCAAAGTGAAAGATGGAATAAAGGAAATTAAATCAAAAGTTCAGTAAATCCGTATATTCTACTAAATTCTACAATACATTAAAAAAACGTGTATGAATTTTTTTTTTCCTTTTGCACTGAACAACAAAAAAAAAAAGATGAAAAAAAAATCAGGTGGTTCGTACCCAAGGCAAATTAAAGGTAAAGCCCCTGAATATACGAACATAGAAAAAAATTATTTAAACCCTCACAGAGCTCGTATGAGGAAAGGAAAGTTTTTGGGAAGTATTTTTTGTACCAAAAAATGAGATCTTTATTCAGTATTCTCTTTCTTTACTTTAACAATCTCACAAAATAGAAACTTAATTTTTACAAATCTGAAAACTGACTACAACTTTTTTTTTTTTTTATTCCTAGTTTGTCATTTTGTTATGTCAAAATTTTAGTTTGAAAATGGACCTCAAAAAAAAGAATTTAATAATTTTTAAGTTGTGATGGAGGAAGAAAGGATAGGGGGAGGGTCAAAAAAAAAAAAAATAATAATTTAATAACAATTGTAAAAAATAATTAAATAAAACAGAGGTTGTCAATAATAATATTGTCCCCCAGAGAAAAACCTTTAAGGGGGTGCTGAAAAGTTTCCGGCCTGACGTAGTTCCCCCCAAAATCTGATCAAACGAGTAAATATCTTTTTGTTCAGGCCGATAACTTTTCAGCCCTCACTCGTACAATGATTTTTAAAAAGCGGATGGCTAGAGGAACACACTACTAAAATCTGTATGGGTCATTAAACGACGAGTAGCTTGATTTCTAACGTTATTCAGTGTTTTGTTAAACAATAACGAAGCAAACAAGACTGTCAATTCATTGACTCAACTCTCAGAGAAACCTACGGATGAGGGGTGCGTTGTCTCCTTAGCTGACACCTCTTAAAAAAGAAATAAATAAAAACTAAAAGTAGATTACTTTCTAAGTGGGTGGGACCCGGTTTCAAATTCAATGAGACGGCAGGAATTTCTACTGAAAAAATATCAATTCTTCAAGGACTACATGTGAGCGTTTAAAATAAAATTATTAAATTTTTAATTACAATAAAAAATTAATAAATCTTTTCCATTAATTATTTAGACTTATTCGAACGAAAGTATATTTTTAATTTAAAAATGTGAAATGGAAAAATAAAGCTGAAATAATGTTATTGATGAAAACAAAAATTTAATATTTATTCAAATTTAGATTTTAGAAGTATATGTACGTACTTTTCAACAATTATGGACCATAATTTCTTTTTTATTTAATTTAATTTTTTGAAGAATTTAAAACACGGTGTTCAATCTTTTCGGGTTCTTGGAGTAAATAATATTATTAACTTTTTTGTTTTAAATTTTAAAATAATCAAATAAAACAAGAAAAATAATTAATTAAATAAATTATAAAGTAAAAACAAATGGCAATCTACCCTTTTAATTTTAAGGTATTTATTTATTAATTCGATATAGATACGCAGAAAAAATATTTCTTTTTATTTTCTGTATATTTTCTGGTTTAATTTTGAAAAAAAATCATAAGAAAACAATGTTTTTTGGTTTGTATTTTTTTTTTTTGTTTTGTTTTTTTGTTTTTGTCACCGAAAAGATGACATTAACAGCTGGATATTTTGTCATAATATTAAAATATTAAATTGGAAAATCATCAGAGGAATAATATTTTATATTTCCCCATTTAAAAACAATCTTTTCCACCCATCGAAAAGACAATATTATTTTAAAACATAAAAAAAGACGTGTGTTAATGAAATGAACACATTTGTTTTTTTAATTCCGTCTATTTTGTAGTAAAGAAAGAAAAATTAAAAATTAATTAAAAATATTTAGTTTCTATTAAATATTAAATAAGACCTAACAAACAATTAATAAACCCTTATTATTAAATTGTTTCAAAATGAATAATTTCTGATGAAAAATTTTACAAGCATAAGGAACTTTTTATAAACAACTTAAAATGAAATTCGCTGTGTTTCTCTTAAAAAAGAAAAAGCAAGATCGTCACTGATTGTGGGCGGTGAAAGTTTAATATGGACTGAACATGTAACTCTTATAAATGAAAAGACAGTTGAATAATAACGACACGGACCTGTTTCCATATCTGGTAATAAAGGTGACCAGTGTAAGTGAAACGAAGACGAAAAGCTGAGGGTGTCGCGCCATAGCCCTGACGCAAACATGTGGCTGCCACTGCCACATCCTCCATTGGCTCCACGTCACATCTCGCACTTTCACGCGAGACTGTCGATAACCCTCCCCTATCCTTTCTTCCTCCATCACCGCTCCCCAATCCTTACTGCCGCTATATTTCTATTACGTTGAACAGCATAAATGTATCTTTATGGGTTCGAACTCAGAACAAGGAAAATGGATTTATGATCAATTTCATTAAATAGACTATCATAATACATTTCATTATGAAATTTTCATAATGTGTGTGTTGTACATGAATTAAGTTGTTGAATACATGAATCTACGACCGATCCCAGTCAAGGGTGATAATTGCTGTAACAGATTTAATGGTGACATGAGGCAAGGAGGGGGCAAATTAATTATGGATGAGTGGTATACCCAAATATTCATTTGCTAATTTTTTTTTTTTTTTCTGGCAACAATCACGAAAAACTGATGTAACATCATCTTCCTACATTTGAACTTGTGCTATAAAATGCACTATGGCTGAGAGCAAATAGCATATTTCCCAGTACCACCAATAGTCATTGTTGAAGCCCAAATCATCTTCATCAAACCCTTGACTGCTTCGGGCGTGGAGCTGAGAGCAGAAGAAATGGACTTTGATTCTTCGATCCTTTCATTGGGCATTCACATAGCTTAGCCTCAGTGACGTGCAGAGGTTTCGTGATACTCGGGGCTAACAACTCCTTGATTATATACCCCTAACACTCAAGTAGGATGGGGGGGTACTCAGGTCTCGCTTATCAAAACGCGGATCCACATTCACCCCAGATTGTGTGTCTGTAGGGCTCTTGTACAACGAAGTTAACAGAGACAATTACAAATTTCAAAAACTAAATTTTTATTTCACTCTTTGATTGATTGCCCTCTCGATATGGATACCCTCTATGCCTCATTTTCTGCATGCTACTGTTTAGCAGTGACCATCTCCTCTCCAAACTCTTGACTGACAGCCAAAGACCACAGGATATGTTGTGGGTCGCCCTCAGTTCGTGCACTAGGTCCTCAGTTGTCCTTCTCTTAGACCGGTTGCCACCCAAGGCTATAGGACTCAGTCTGTCCTGCAATTTCTGGGAAAAATTAAATAAAACCAGTAAAATAACAACAATAATAATAATAATAAACTGAAAGAAACTGGTATGAACACCACCCAGACCCGGTTACGGAGATAGGACCTGTTACAATTCTATGGGACTACACAATACACACTGACAGAACAATCAAAGCCAACCACCCAGACATTGTTATTAAAGACCACAAACAAAAAAAGTGCATCCTTATTGATATGGCAGTCCCTGCAGACTGCAATGCATCTTTGAAGATATTCAAAAAGCTCTCAAAATACAAGGACCTTGAAATAGAAATCTCAAAATTGTGGCACATGGGAACATCAACAATCCCTGTTGCAGTTGGAGCCCTAGGATTGGTTGGAAAAAATTCCAGTAGACTAATTGAAGGGATTCCTGGAAGTCCATGCCTCAAAGAGATACAAAAAATTGTTCTGACAAGTACATCCCACACTTTACGAAGGGCTTTATCTATGTAATTTTTTGTTTTTTTTTTGTCAGTGGAAAGTGTTATCATGCCATTGCTAACCTTAGGTCCCTAGGCGGGACCCGGAATAAATGTGTAAACGCCAGAAATCAAAGGAAATGATAATAATAATAATAATAATAATAATAATAATAATAAAGAATTAAGAAAAAGAAATTAATTTTCCCACAAATGAAAGTTATAAAGAAACCGGAAAAGGTTTTTGGTCACATGCGCGATTTTATGACCCCACTTCCGGAAAGCGGGAAGTGGGGTCAATCTTTCTCTTTTCCCCTTTCCAACGACATCGGACGTGTTTTGGCAGTCCCACTCATAAAGTAAGTAAATTGGTCGTTCCAACTCAACACAAAGCTAATTTAGCCACTCGAATCGGAAAGCCGAGTTCGAATTCCAGTCAAATCCATTTCATTCACTTATGTGCTAATACCCTTGGGAAAGGTATGATTCCTCTTCTTCTCCCCAGTTATGGTTAAATAGCCGGACAGACCGGGTTCTATAGCCTTGGATAGCAACTGATCTACCGCAGAAAGAAATGGCAGCCTACTGCGGGAAAAAATCTGCCTCGTCAGTCATGTATCTTTCGATACATGATCGCCTAAGCGTGTATCACGTATGGCACATAACTTCTTTATTTTAGCCACTGTTATCCTAACTTACCTGAACAAAAACAAACCCAAGTGACATTGAGAAATTTGTTATATTCTTTATTCCATTATATTGTAGAGCAATGGTGGGCAACCATTGGCACGCGTGCCAAACATAGCACACCGATGACTTGTTTCTGGCACGTAAAACTTATTCATTAGATTCCCTATTCTTTCTCTTCTTTCATGTATATCATTATCCCATGTATTTTCATTTTCAGCCCTTTATAGATTATGCGGAATGTCATGATCATCAGCTAAGAAACGATGTTATTCAAATAAAGAGGATATGAGAAAATTTAAATACTGGACTGAAAAATTTAGCATGATTAAGAAAGACAATAAAGCGTTATACATTTTCTGTTCCGAGACAATCGTTTGTAGGACTTCTTCAGTAAAGAGATATTTTGAAAGGATTCATAAAAACTTAAGCAATAAGACTGAGGAGGAACAAAGAGAATTAAATGAACTGAGCAAGACAAAAATAATAAAAAAAAAAAACAGGCCGATACTTTTATGAACTTTATTTCCAACAAAAGTGTTATGGTAATTTACCCACGCAATCATGGACTCTCCCAGCTATAAATAGGAGCAGGAACTGCCTTTTGGAGAGGGAAGTTTCCAGCAGTCATCTCTGACAGTCGGACCGAATATTCTTGCTGTAACACTCTCGTTTGTATATGTTTGTATTACTGCTTCTGTTAATATATTTGTTTAACTCAATTTCTCGCTTGTGTCTTTATTTCTGGTCACAACAAAAAGTTATTGCTCAACATAAAGATAATAGTTTGAAGCGCTATACTGGACAGAACACTGAAATGTTTATATTGTCATCATAATTCCGTTCTAAATTTCTTGAATGAATAGTTATCATTATTTACATTCGAACTAATTTCCTTATCTTTGTTGTCATCACAACGTTTCGGCTGTTGTGACCACCGGCCTTATTCAGGTATGTCGATTCGGGTAACTTCGAATTGAACTCTTTATTTAGCCTGCTGCCCATGTCTTGGGATATCTTATTCTTTTCAGTACTGCTCAATTATTGCTCATCTCTTTCCACTGCGTCTAAGTCTGTTCTAACTTATAGAAACTATCTCACTTGATGGATGTTGTGGCATGTGGGGGCTTCCTTACTTTTCTCGATTCAGCAGCAACGGCGGAAATAATCAGCAGGGTACAACCAGAAGTCCCAGAGGTTATAAAAGTCTCGACCGAGCCCTATTCGGCCTCTTTTCCAGTCCTTCATTTCAGCGGTCTCTGCATTCAAGGCTCGCTCTTTCCCATTTTTCACTTTCAGCGGTCTCTACCTTCAAGCCCAGCTCGAAGTGCTACACACAAACCTCGCTGCAGACGACGAGGCCTGCCTTGGTAGGTTGACGTCAGATTTCTCGTTCCTCCCGCGGAAACTGGTGAAGAAATCTCCCTTCGAGACACCTACCAAAGAAAAGCTACACACAAACACTGCTGCCAAAGACGGAAGCTGTCCTAACAGTTTCACATTCGGATTTCTCGTTCCCCCCGTGGGAATTAGCAATGAAATCTCTCTCAGCAGAAACAATTACTATACTCAAGAACATTGTTAACTGAGTTTTGTAATGCCCGTTTGTAGGAGAGACTTTGTAAATCACAGATACAACAATGTTAACGCCTTCGAACAATACTTGGTGAGAGCCGCTAATTCCCATATATATATATTTTTTATTCGTCACGTGATCTAATTATTTCAAGATGAGCTCAACTGTGCTTGCTCCCTGGCGATCCGTGTTCAAACCCAAATGTCGGCAGCGACACTTTATTTCTTATATGACACTGGGAAACAACATATTTTTCCCCACAAAATTCCGTGTTCAACCAGAAATAAAACTGTTGAACAGTTATTTTCAAGCTTTGGGTTTTTGTTCATTCCACTCACACGAAAAAAAAAACACAAACGCAACAGGGAAAATTCCCAACAAACTGACCTAGGGATTGAACTCACAATTACTATGCTACCAAATTCAGGAACCGTCGCTTTAATCTTCGAGGCTATGAAGACAATATGCAGTTTTTCGATCTGGAATTGAAATAAAAACAGTGATGTCAACTACCCTGAATCCATCATACAAATTCAGGATATGGAATCAGTAAATATTAAACACTTCAGATACCTCGGCGTGTGGATCAGTTATAAAAAAAAATTAAGTCTTGGCGAAAAAGATACTGAGCCTAGAATAGGCGACGCCAAAATTAGTTTCTCCCAATACCGCCAATTGCTACAAAGTCAAAACATCAACATGAAAATTCGAGTCATGTTCTTAAATAGCCTCACCAGATCGAGACTTTCATGTGGATGCTATACATTACGCCAAGTCCGTTCAGAAATATCTAAACTACCAGCTGAATACAACCGCTTCCTTAGATCAATGGTGAAAAAGGCTTTGAGCGGGTAAAGTAACTTTTTGGATTTCTTATTAAAAAGAGAATCTCTGTGTAAAAACAAAAACAAAAAAAACATTTCTTTTTATTTCTTAGAAAAAAAAAAGAAAACAAAGAGCAGGAATCTCTATGTGAACACAAAGGAACAGTTATTTTTTATTTCATTCCTCCTGTTTTATGAAACCTGAATAAATAAAGAAAAAAAATTGTGTAAAAAGGGGATGTAATAATAATAGCCCCTTAAGAGTTATTTGCCTTAGTCTAGGGCACACACCGATACTCAGAAGAATAAAACATGTCATTCTACCCTTGAAACCTGTAGCGGACCGCCTGGAGGGGGCGCGATATGAAACCACGGGCCGAGCATCGTAGGTGATAAGGGTACAAGAGGCCCGCTAACGTTTTTCGTATTAAAGACGTGAAATCTAACAAGGTGAAACAAAATTGAAAACAGAACGAGGACATGTATGATTAATGCTAAGTTTATTTTATAAAGAAAAGACGATGGGGTATATTGGTCTGCCAATCGTCGTAATGGTGGTCGGACTGGTCGTGTCGATGGTTGAATTGGTCGTGTCGATGGTTGTAGTCGAGGTCGACGACGGGATGCTGAGGTGCGTTCGTTCTGGTTGTGTCGACGAATGGAGTGGAGGTGCCGACGTTCCGGTCATGTCGACGGTTAGACATTGCGGTCGACGACAGGATGCTGAGGTGCGTTCGTCCCAGTCGTGTCGACGGTTGGAGTCAGGTGCAAACGTTCCGGTCGTGTCGACGGTTGGACGTTGCTGTGTAGGCATTGGTGGTTGAGGTCGGTGTCGAAACCTCCCGTAGTAATTACAACCGATAGTATACGGGAAAGGTTGGTTGGTCGTCACAGGTGATCGGTGCTGGTCGTTGGTCTGGTTTCGGACTGGACGTGTCGGGAAGGAACGGGAAGTTGGTGTCGCGATGTTGTTGGGCATATATCGAATGTCCGGTGCTGGCGTTGTGTGTCTGCTGGTCGAGTCCGATATCGAAACCTCCCGTAGTAATCATAACCGTAGTGGACGGAAAAGGTTATGGACGACGTGCAGACAGCCAGTAGGGACGGAATGCCGAGAGTCGAACATGGGAAAGGAGCCAGAAGTAAAATGGAGAAGTAAAGACAGACCCAACTCGCGTCCAGTTGACAGACAAAAAAAAATGGGAGCGTAACTTAATACTCAGCCCGGGTCGGCGTCCTGGCTACAAAGACTAGGAGCCTGCGTATCGACCGTTCAGGCGTCTGGGTACTGATCGTTCAGACGCCTGGGTGCAGACCGGGATTTATTTTGTAAAAATACAAAATTGTGGCACAAGGCCGAAAAGGGGAGGGGGTAAAAGGCTGGTCTTCACTAACTATCTTATACCTAGCTAATCTGATTCACGACCCATTCAGACATTACAATTTACTCATTCACCATAAGAACTCGTCCGTCACCAATCGATCCTCCATGCACCATAATACCACATCCACTCTAGGGAGAGCTACAAAACGCGCTCCGTGTCATAATGATTTAATGATCCACACATATGTACAAAATTCTAAAATGATTAATTCGGCGTGAAGTCGCGGTGTTATGTTAAGCAAGACCAACCACAGATACGGTCTCGCAAAAATGCTAAAAAAAATCTCTCGAAAAATGAGTTGAGATTCTCTATGAAAAAAACAAACGTCTAAAAATGCTAAGGTGTATTACGACTAGTTTCGTAACACCAACAGAACTAAAAAGTAATTAGCTCAATTCTAAAACTAAATTACCAGCGTGTAGGGAACCCGATCAAAAGGTCAAGGTCGAAAAGCCCTGTTCTTTTCCGTTTCATTCAATTCGGCAGAAGGACTGACAATATAATAAAGACACACGAGTGAAATTCGGTGTCTTGTCTTTCTCGTCAAAGCAACAGCGGACTCTCTTTGATGTTGTCTCCCAATTCCACTTTCTCTCTTCTTCACTGGAAGACTATTCAATATTCATGTTAATTTCCATACAGTCAAAGAAAATAACTTTCTAATTTTCATTTCATAAGTAATCTTACTTATTATAAAACGCAGATTGTGTGTGTGTGTGTGTGTGTGTGTGTGTGTGTGTGTGTGTGTGTGTGTGTGTGTGTGTGTTGGATCGGATTTCCTACATTTTTCAACCGATTTCAACAAAACTTCACAGGACTACGTAAAATTACCTTGCGGTGGTTCTGACAGCAACAAAAATTGGAAAAACACAATTGTTTTTGCACGAAATCAAAACACGAAAACACGATTAAGAGGCATTAATGAAAGGGGGGAAACTCATATCGAGTTATACTTATTAATATCGAGTTATCGAGTTATACTTATTATAAAACCCAGGTTGGTTGTTTGTGCGTGTGTGTGTGTTCGTTTATATATGGGATCGGATTTCCTACATTTTTCAACCGATTTCAACCAAACATCACTTTTTTTTGCAGGTAGTGTGTCTTGCACACTTTTTTCTTTATTTTTACATTCAGAATGCTTTAAAAATTCCATTTACAAGACAATTGTTTATAATAAAATTCTATTCAATCGGTAGACTCATAACGATTGAAAACAATGTTTTTGTTTGAGTTTGGGTTTGACCAATTCGTAAAAAAAAACAAAAAAACTAATTAAGACATGCGTGTCCGTCAACCTTAAACAATAATCTTTGTCAATTTTATTTTTCAGTCTTTATGATGGTCGATACTTGATCTATCTCTTACTGTTACATCTCCGGGCAACGCCGGGCGCTACTGCTAGTTACAGTTAAAATTTGTGTTCTAATTTTAAATAAATGTCGTTTTATTTGAATACGCAATAATCTTTTCTCTCATTTTTTTTATTCAAACAGTGACTCAAGGAATCTTTCGCCAAGAAGAGACTCGAAGCAACAAAAATGTGGTTCTACAGAAAGATGCTGAGGATACCATGGACCAACATGTGAGCAACGACAAAACTTTAGAGAAAATGGAAACAAAAAGAAAACGTATACTTAACACCAGGAAGGGACAGCTGAAGTTTTGGGGACATATAATGTGAAACGAGGGCTTGAAAAATCTGATAGTCACAGGACAGATCGAAGGCAAGAGGGATAAAGAAAAACAACGCATAACAAACTTAATGCACTTCAGTAAATGGATGGTGGAACAGGGTTTAGGAGAAATGACAAGACAGGATTTATTTAGAGATATAAATAATCGTCTACGCCCACGATACATAAAGAAGATATCATTCACAATATAAGCCGTAAGATCGCAGTCATCTGCATGCAAAAAGTTACGTATGCATTTAACAGATTCCATCGCCTTGGTCGACATTCTGCCGATATGAAATATATTCTCAGAGGAGCAATGGCGTATACGTAAGTCATCATCACAGTCCTTGAACGTCATGTAAGACACCATTGTCAAGAGCAAATAGAACGGGAACAAGAATGGTTTCATGTTTCACTCCATTCTTTAATTTAATTGGTTCAGACAGCCATGACGTGCCATGACGAAAATATTGAACCATATTAATAAACTTTTCTGGGTGACATTTATAGACATTTAAACATGAAAACAATAGACAAAAACTAAAAATACTTGAAGCATTATACATCAAACAGTTAAAACCCAACCTAAACAAAATCAATTATGGCATGTCTACAAATATTCTTAAATGTCTATAATTTCTATAATTGGTAACAGAAGCCATTGGTTTATACCAACGGCTTTCCTTATTTCATTCTACAATTCACTCTCGTGTAGTCATGTGTGACGTCATGAGATGCGGTGCGATTTTCGCTTCTAGCGTCTTATATGCGCGTGTTTATCGTTGCTTAGTGATCCACTATGTAAACAATGACAGACTATCATCACTGTCGTGTCCGTATATTGTTTAATATGTTTCTGATTTATATCTTTGATAATGGCTTAAGTCAGCCGAAAGCTTAGATTATATTAAAAATAATGGATAAATATTGTGAATTTCTTTCTTCGTTTAATGATAATGTTATCAAACTTATCAGAAGATACAAAAAAATTTTACATAAAATAAATAGACAACACTTGTCTATATTATTTAATGAAACGTGTATAAATATATATATATATATATATATATATATAATATTTTTATTATAATATTCTACATCGCTACACAAAAATTTTCATGTTTTGGATGTATAATGTTCATTCATCAGCTGATCAAAGATAACTTATGATGAAAATTATTTTTTAAAGCATTTCACCCCAAGCAAGGCGGGA
Source organism: Acanthosepion pharaonis (assembly GCA_903632075.3). Taxonomy (NCBI): domain Eukaryota; kingdom Metazoa; phylum Mollusca; class Cephalopoda; order Sepiida; family Sepiidae; genus Acanthosepion; species Acanthosepion pharaonis. Next base: position 38,176 of record CAHIKZ030000625.1, read on the forward strand.
TGCCACGAGCATGCAAGCGGTTACAGAGTGGGAGCGAGGGTAAAGAGGCGTGATGGAGGAAAGGATGAAAAGAAGGACAGGGAATGGGTCAAGGCATCTGGAGATGTCGATGGTCATTACATTTGAATAGCTGGAGATTATAGCTATCAGAGAAACAAGTAATAGGAAGGGATTTCCACAGACGGGAGGTGCGAGACATGAAGCTAATGGAGTAGAAGAGATGGTCACATTTAACTGTTTCGACAGTGAAAGGGTGGGACCGTGATGCCAGTCTAGTAGCATGCAGTCTGGGAACTAGCGAAAGTAACTCGTCGGAGCTGTTACCATGAAAGTATTTGTAGAAAAGACGGAGAGAGGCGATTTATTTGGGAAACCAGAAAAGTCATTACCTTATTTAAATGCTAAAAATGAGGAGGAAAACACTAATTTTAAAATTAAAAACAATCTTGTGAGCATGTCTGGATTAATCAATTAAAAGACAGAGCTAAGCTAAAATAGAAAAATAAAAAAAAAGATCGTAGGGTGGAGGTAGGGGGGTTATTAATTCATGTCTAGACAAATTGACACTTTAGACACGTCCACAGTAGACAAACTGTTGCAAATATAAAGTTTAGATAAGTTGAAGTAGACATGGAGCTATATTTAACAAATAGTTATTTTTAAGGAATCTCAATTTTTTTTTATATTTCAGAAACTTCTTAAAGGGGCCGTTTGTATAATTAATATATATATATATATATATATAGAGAGAGAGAGAGAGAGAGAGAGAGTGAGAGTCTTCGGTAAAACGAATCGAGACCTCTCAGTTACTGTGTGTTTAAAAATATATACGCTAAAATTCACCTTCGTCCTTGCCGTACGCCGACGGCTTAGTAGAATAACCGACTAACGTCAATTCAGCTGGGTTTCGATCCTATCTAGAGGCAACCGAAGATCTGCGAAACAGTCTGTCTGTGGATGACTATAATATATATATATATATAAAATAAAAGGGAATTCCACCGACGTGAGACGTGAAGCTATTGGAGTGGAAGAGACGGTCACATTTAACTGTAATAAAAAAAGTCTCAAACACTAATCTTCCATGGTTATAATTTATTACATTCCCTCTCACACTTGTTTCACACATACACTCTCAATAAAATGTATTGACCACTCATATAATTGTCGCCATTTTATATTTTTAATTTCGCGTAAGCGCGTTTATTTTGGATTTTGTCGACTGCACGGTAGAGTAGGGTTAGTCTGTGAGAAATAGAGCTCCATGACGTGATTCACTCCGCCAGAAATTTAAAAACTGAATTCTGTATTGCTTGGCATTCGTAGCAGAAGCTGCAATATGAACATGTTGCGGACCCGGCAGCGTGCAGTGCTGGTTTATTACTAAGTGGCCTTGTGCCAGACACCACACTAAACTACCGAGTCCACAAGCAATGTAAAAAATAAAAAATGCGATAATGCGTGAATGAACAGTGAGAGGAAAGGGGTCAATCAACAAGTGCATAAATTAATGAACATCAAAGAGATAGCCGGAATAAAATGACATAGACGTCTGTTTGTAAAACATGTGTAACTTTAATTAGATGGAAACAAGTAACTTATCTCGTGGTACGAGATTAATAAAAAGTTCCGCGCCAAAATAGGAATGCAAGATGGCTAAGGCGGGAAAAAGAGTTTTATAAGGTTCTGTAAAAAGGATGTGCGCACAGATATAAAGGAGTACTCACTGTGGATTTTTTTTGGCGTTGAGAGTGATGTTATGCATATTTTTAAGGTACTGGTTCAAAGCAGATTAGAGTCCAATGAATTGAGAGTGTATGTGATTTTGTGTTTTTTCTTTTGTGTTCAGGTTCAAAGTAGGGTCTCAGAGTTCGGTCAGGTCTTGAATTAACTGTTGAAAATTTTTAACGGAATGCTGTGGGCATCTAGCCAGGAGAAACGAAGAATGTTTGAAGCGAGTTTCATGGTCTTGTGGAGTTGTTTACGGCGAGCCCAGAGAGACGAAAAATGTTTGTTCGTAAGTAAGAATATCACTGTCTGTATTTACTATTGACTGACGAGGGATAAATGTAAGTCACCTGTTGAATACGAAGTTTTTGCCCACGACTGTGTCGTGTGTCTCGAACATTTTCTAGCAGAAAACGGAGAAGGTCTGACTTGCGGATAGCAAGTTGTTCGTCAGTAGGATATCCCTGTCTGTATTTACTGGTTCACTGACGAGGGATAAAAATAAGCCACTTGTTGAATACGAAGTTTTGCTCACGACTGTGTCGTGTGTCTCTAACGTCTTCTGGTCGAAAACGGAGATGGTCTGACCTGCGGGCAGCTTCAAGACGAGAAGAAGTCTTGGTAAAGTGTGAAGTCGACATTGTTGAGATAAGATATTCCGGCCCGCATATGGGTTAAGGGCACGGAATAAATGAGTTGCCCGTCTAGTCAGGTTGAAGATCGGGAAGCAACTGGTTGACCTGCGGGTAACGTCAAGACGAGAAGAGTTCTTGGTAAAGTGTGAGGTCGCCATTGTTGAAATAAGATATTCCGGCCCGCATATGGGTTAAGGGCACGGAATAAATGAGTTGCCCGTCTAGTCAGGTCGAAAGTCAGAAGGCAACTGGCTTGACCTGCGGGTAACGTCAAGACGAGAAGAAATCTTGGTAAAGTGTGAAGTCGACATTGTTGAGATAAGATATTCCGGCCCGCATATGGGTTAAGAGCACAGAATAAATGAGTTGCCCGTCTAGTTAGGTCGAAAGTCGGGAGGCAACTGGCTTGCAAACGCTGGCCGTTTGAGAGGCCGCGAAACGCGCGGGAAAAAATTCAAAATCTGTTAGTCTGACTTCATCAAGAGGAGCTAGCGAAGTTCTTCCTCAGGTCACTGCTACGTCTAGCTGTGAGAGGAAGGAAGGGGTGAAAACCGCGCGCACACACACACGAGTGTGAAAGGAAGGGAGGAAACTCGCGCGTGCGTAAAATATAGATGGAATTAATGTGTTAATTCCATAAACATTTCAGAGTGTTTGGGTGTCAGTCTGAGTTCAATGCAGAGGATTCGAAAAGAGTTGGATGAAGTTAATAGTGATTATGAAGTTATCACTAGTGATGTCGACGTTATGCCTCCATTAAAAAAAAGAAAAAAGAAACGTTTTAGTAGGACTCAAATATTATCTAAAAGTTGATTTGAAAAAAGGAGACAGTTACTGTTCAGATGAAACAACCTGTCTTAATTTTAGACCGGGTACACGCTTCCACTTCCGAGAAAGAAAGAAAAAGAAATACTAAAAAGTCAGAAAAATATTTTCTAGCCAATCAAAAAAGATTCACACAGCTTCAACTAATACTTAATTTCCGAGCCAACCCAACACTATAAAAACCGCCATCAATTCGACACCAAATCAAAAGGTTTGTCCAAGCTAGTATGGTCACTTGCTTGTCCCTCGTTCATTTTGACCGTAGACTCGGCAAAGACTCCTAGCCACTGAAGCCCGATCCCGATGACCGAAGTCAGCAAAAGAGACGCCATGTGTCCAATGTTGACAACAGCAACCGAAACTACAAGGAAAACCGTTTGAACACCTTGGTGTGGTGTAATGGTTAGCAAGCTTGTCTTGCTAGATCAGTTAATATTGAAAAGTGAGTTCGATCCTCACTGGGTGCCCCATATTTTCGGCTTTGTGCCACATCTAAGCTACGATTGGAAAATCGCTACGACGATAATCGTTACTGAGCTCAAGCACGTGTCTAATGTCATCACGCGATATTACTCTACAACTCCAATGCAATACCAACTCTTACATCTGCGGCAGAATGACAAGACGAACTCTCATATCATTTTTGTATATCGTCAAGGCGAAAACATAAATAAATCCTCCTTGTCACTTCGTTGAATTACTATCCTTTACAAGCAGCGCGATCTTTGAAAGGATCTTCCTCTTTTTCTTTTTTTTAATCCTGGTATGATGATAAACTACATCCGTCAGCAAGTGGGTGATTGGAGATTTTGAGGAGCGTTCAACCACCTCTTAATTGATGTTGTTCCCTGGTCCACCCTGACCTGAGGTGGTAGCAACTGTGAACCCCAAAGCAAAAACTAAAACATTAAGAAAGTATAAGAAATATATTTTTATAGTAAAAATACAAGAATACATTTTTATAAAAAATTACCAACAATACATTTTTGTGGTGAAATTATTTGCAATACATTTTTATATAAAAAATACCAGAAATACATTTTATAGTAGAATGACCAACAATACATTTTATCTTAAAGAAATAGCTGTCTATATTTCTGAGATGAGGTATTGTAATTATTTACATTACTTATATTGTTCGGACTGTGTCCTCATATTCACGACGTTTCGGCCATTGTCCGGCCTTCTCCAGGTAATTGGACTTCTGAACTGAACCTTTTATTTCGTCTGCAGGGATATGTTATTCTGCTTTCACGTACTATGCCTCATCCCAATGTCTCAGTTATCTCCTTTAAGTTTTTATTCACCTCTACAGTAGCCAAGTATTGAACTCACAACTCTTTAGATCAAGTCACTGGATCCAGCCAACGCTTTCATCCACTGGGCAATGTGTCCAGTCACTTGACCCAAAGTGTTGTGAGTTCAATACCTATCTACTGCAGTGATGAATAAAAACTTGGAAAGCTGAGTTAAAGGGAGATAACGGAGACATGCAGAAGAGGCATGGCACGTGGAACTAGAAAAATCACTCCCCGGCGGGCGAAATAAAGGGTTCAGTTCGACATTCTAATCAACTGAAGTAGGCTGAAGCGTACAACAGCCGAAACGTCGTGAATATGGCAATAAAGATGAAGACAACAGTCCGAACAATGTAAATAATGCAAATAATTAAAGAAATAGGTCTATACAAAAATATTAACACCTACAATAGGTTATCTATAAACAATATATTTATAAAACATACGTTTGCTCTGAAAGTGTAAAAGTATATACAAAATATCTGTACACAATTTACATTATTCGGACTATTGTCCTCATCTTTGTCGCCATATTGTCATCTCATCTTTGTCAGCACTCCAGATACATTCTGAGAGACTGATCGGTTCAACTCTCTGTCTCCGGACGGAGAGGAACCCGAAGGAGGCTACGCCGAAGGGCGAAGTCTCCTTCGGGGAGGTAAAACCGGCCCTGAACCCGTTTATACGGGTTCAAATGGGCTATTTTTTGGCTGAGCCTAATGGCTCGGGAATGCCCACATTAAAAAAGGCCTTGTGCCGCATGACACCCTCGTGGGTGGGTGGCTGAATATCTTTGTCGCCATATTTATTACAACGTTTCGGCCGTTGTACACTCCGACCTTTTTCAAGTGGTTGGAATGTCGAACTGAACCCTTTATTTCGCTCACTGTGGTAGATTGTTCTAGTTCCACGTGTCATGTTTAATGGATGTCAGTTATCAGTTATCTCCTGTTAATTTCCCTCTGAAAGTTCTCCACTGCCTTAACCGGGCATTGAACTCACATTTTTTGGGTCCTGTCACTGGATCTAACTAACGTCTTTATCCACTGTGTCATGTGTCCTGTAGTTAAAGGCATACAATTGCGTTCAAAATATATGTAGTTTTTCCACGCCTACATTTTATTCGTCTGCGATTGGCTAATAAATCAATACTGCCTTTCTATAGAACAATTTAGCCATCGCAGTCGTTGCTTTGAATTTTTCAGTTTTGAACTTGCTTACTTGTTTCGTTAGTACAAATTTAGCGATTGGTCAAATTTTAACCAATCACATATTTTAGTGCAAAATCAACTTTTCCCGCGGTTTCGCTGGGAGCCGATCTGTAGCTTTAAAAGAGGCGACTTTGTCACAAGCCGCCAGTAGAGTCCACTAAATTTCGCCTGCCAACACAAACCGATGACTTTACTCACAACATTTCAAACGCACACACAGACACAATCCACAAACATAAATTATAAGAAATGGCCAAATGGTAACGATATTCAATCACGACAAAGAATACGTTTGAAACAACAAATTAAATTTTATATACACAATTTACAATTTCTTTGTTTGTAATGATGTGTGCAAAAGTATATTTAAGAGAAAAAGTTCTCTGTTGATTCGGAAACGTTCAATGTCTAAAAAGTTGTCTGCCTTTAATTTAAAAGGTTGAATTTAACTTAGACAAAAGTTGTTTTTTTTTTTTATATGAAAGATATTGAGTGAAAAAGTTTGTTGTGTAAATTTTTCTAATCTCTCATAAAGGTTTCTTTGGCATCTCTCTGAAGCATAATTCCCGTGTGTATCTTTTGCGCATGTGAATCTCATAATGCGACGGAAATTCGTTCACCGTTTCTATTTATAGTTTTTTAAACGACTAAATCGACTCAACGGGGCTTGGTAGCTGTTGCGAATGCGTGAGCGAATGTTATATTTTTTTATTTTTTAGCCAATAGGACTTCTTGAAACATTTAAATTAGGGATGAATTTGAGAAAGATTTTTTTTACGTCGGCTGAGCCTACTTTTACACAAAATTTTATGGAAATTTCTCGAAGCTTATTTTATATTTAACAACCAATGAAATTCAAGAAAATGTTTGAAATTGAAATGAGGCTTGTTGTTCATAACTTCAATCTCGTTTCTTTCTTTATCTTTCTGCAACATGTCCTGTTAATACATTTATTAATTGTTGCTTGTTTGAAGACCACGTTTCGTGTCCTTTTTACCTGGACTCCCATGAATCCACCAAATAATGTTTGCAGGACAAATATACCAGGAGGCATAAAATGATAATAATTTCAACAACAACTTTAACAACGCCTCATCTCCATTGTCATGTGTTATTTCTCATTTTTTTCTGCTCTGAGTTATTTTACCAGAAACGACACAGTCGAATATTGCTTGTGGGAAATTTAGTCGTTCGGGGTTTCTTTATCTTAAAAATCTGAACGTATGAATTGTAAACATTAATAAAATAAAAATAAAGAAAATATGGTTTCATGCCTGTTAAATAAATCATTTGTATTTACAATCATATATACGTGAATTCAAAAGAGTAAAAAAATAATTAAAAATTGTCTTTAGTTGAGTTAAAGTCTTTGAGTAGTTGGTTCTCAGAAAAGGCCGTAGTTTGGAAAAAAATTTAAATAGTTGATCCACAGGAAAGAATGTGGTTGAGAAAAAATTTTGATCATTAGCGAAGATTCACTGACCGTCTTTGTTGTTGTTGTTAGAGATGGTTATTTTGAAGTCGCCGACTGACCATGCCTGCCGTTGTTGGAACTGATTCGATTGAAGTCACCGACATATGTTTGTTTTTTCTCAGCATGCACTGTGGGGTAAAGAAAAAGCTATGTTGCCACGCGGCTTGGAGACCGTCGCATTTCTCTCTTGAAAGTTGAAACCTGTTAGTTTTTATAAGAATTTTTTCCCCGAAAGTAGTCTCGAGAAAAATAGTGTTTTAGTATTCTCTGATTGGTTAAATATTTCACAGGTTGGTATTTATTTCTAACCAATAGACACTTTGATTTAAACGGCGTGTGTCGTATTGTGGAATCTTTTTGGCATGTTTATAATATTGTCTGTTATTGGGTAGAAACTAAAGTTTGGGAGTGTTTTAATACGGTATGTATGTGGGTATGTAACTGTGTTGCAAATAGGATTTATTTCTTATATGCTCTTTCATATTGGATGGTACTACAGCTACCGCGACAAATGTCATGTTCATCATCGGGATTTGGTCATGGGTTTACTGAATAATCAGAAAGTTATAAAAATGAACTTTTTTTTTGCGTTTTAGCAACATTAGATGTAAGTGCATATAAAAAAAAAACGTTATTGTAATGAGTCCCGATAAAAATAAAATATATAAATAAAAATAAATCAAATTAAAATAAGGCAATTGCGGTTGGTTTCCTTTAAAACCCTTATCTCTTTCCCTCCTCTCTCTCTCTCTCTCTCTCTCTCTAAATTCCTCTTTCTGTACTTCTCTCAACTAACGAGAAGGCAACCCTCAAATAAAAAAAGGAAGAAGAAGAAATGACTAAACCCGGACGAAAAATGCCGGAAGTTTGTGGGACCGGCGCATACTAATTTATGACAAAAAACTACCAAAAATCACGGAGGCCCCACGCATAACTTCTGTTACATAAAAACAATGAAAAAAGAAGGAAACGCCGGAAAATACAATAATTAACACAAAGAAACTTGTGATATTAGCCGAAATTGAGCTTCGGGCCAGTAAGTCTGGATCCTCGTCAAAATGGATATAAACTAACAACTTCCAATACAAAAAGAGAGAGGACGGCAAAAAATACACCACTACGAAAGAAACCAACCATTCGTGACGCATGAAGTAGTTAAAAGGTTATCTGTTAATCATATTTCTGCCCTGGTTAGGACCGAGAAAAATATAGTAGATTGACGCTGACCATTTCTAAGATGACCACAACTACTGTCAGGTACTGACTTCCAAACTCTCGAATACCGAACCGAAACAAACTTTCTCCAAACTACTACCAATATCCGCCTCATAAACAAACATTTTGTTACACCGAATATCAAAAGAACTCTCTCAAGCAAATAAATAAAAAATATATTATTTATTTTATACTCTAGAGTTAGTTCATTTTATTTCGGAAGTTTCGATAAAATAAACATCAAGAATATCCTGTTTTGTGAGTTAGTTACACTAGCATTTGAGGATATAAAACTTAACTTAGTTAAGTTTTATCTTCCCCAAAACTCCACCCTCAAATGCCAGTGTTCGCATCTAGGTGAAAAGCAATATTTATTTTGTAAAAATTACAAAAATGTGACACAAAGCTAAAAGTGGGGTGGGGAAGGATGGTCTTCCGCCTTATAATTAAACTTACTAGCCATAATCATTGACCCAAACATACCACAATATTCCTTACACCAAAACAACACATTCTTATTTACCATTCTTACTACATCCATCATAATATCTCAGAATTTCTAAGAAGTCTTAACTTGTCTCTATATGTACCATTTTTGTCTGTGGTGGCGAGAGGAATAAAACAATTTAAAAATATGTGTATTTACAATGTACTTTTGAAATTTGCAAAAAAATAAACAAAATATTGTTAGTGTAGTGATTACTACTATGTTTGCACGCCTACATTTTTCTCAACTGTGATTGGTCAAATAATATATACTAAATATCACAGGACAATTTACTGATCGCATTCACCACACTGAATTTTTCCTACCGTTAACTCACAAACATGCTTTTGTTATAAAATCACCGATTGGTTAATTTTTCATCCAATCAGATATTTTTCGTGTTCTTTCAAAATTTATCCCGCGTTCGTGCTGGGAGTCTACCGATAGTAATATAAGTCCGGATTCATTCCCAAATTAAACAGTAGATTTGAAGACAGTTGAAGACAGTTGAAGACAGTAGAACTTGTCGGAGTTAACTCCTCCTTCAGTCCGTTAACCCTTTCACCAGGGGTCTCTCTTCCCTGGCTATAAATAGCCGTTGACCCTTCACCTCTATCTCTATTTCCTTCAGGATTTCAGCTATCAACCTCGAAATGTAGGCGCTAACAAGGGATAGCGTGGAAACACGCTAAGCACAATATACACACACGCACGCACATACAGAATATTCACACACGCACGCACATACAGAATAATCACACACACTTCGTCCTTTGTACTGTATCCATGTATTGTAACTTGTTATTAATATATATTTGTATATACATATATTATCGGTCTTGTGTTTTGTTTGCTTTTCTTTGCCTTCTTCTTTGGACTTAATCAAAGTCCAACCTTTTTATGTAGTTGGGCTCGGCGGGCAGGAGTATCTGAACCTTACATGCGTTTCTTCCACGTCTGACTTCTATCAACAACATAACCGCTATGAACCCTCTACAAACTCAACTACTCACACGCGTCTACACAGATTATTCATTCTACTCACTCCACACGCTCACACAGACACAGAACTTGAAAATCATTCACCATCAGTTCTTTGTGAACAAGCCAAGTTGCAACAACTCTGTTAGTTACAAAACACACAACTGTACGATCTTCTGAATACACATTCTATTTTAACACAGAACTCTGAACATTATATTCAAAAAACTTGCTTATCACCATATTCAACTAACAGGTAAACTCTCCTTATTCACGCATTACAAAAATTACCTTGTATTTGTTGTTGATTTTAATATATATATTTTATCGTTGAAACACAAATCTGTTTTCCATTGTTTCTCCTTGATTTAAAAAAAAATGTATAAATGTTAAATGCTCTTCAACACGCAGCCACATTAATCTTTTCAACAAAACACCATTTACATTGGTAACCGCAACATTTAAGGAAAGTAGCATTTACATTAGTAATAAGAACCCCAACAATCCTTAATTATGGCAGAAACATCATTTAACTAGACGAACATAATGCAGAACTAAGTCAAGTGCAAACAATCATTCGTCAAACCACTCACTCAACAAACACATACCCATTGAAATGCATCAAGAAATACGAAAAGCACACTCGAAATACGAAAGGGGTCCTGCATCCACCAGAGAACTGACATCTCTGTTCACCTAAAGAGTGAGTGGAATTAAACTAAAGAAAGTGTGATTAGAAATAAAAACGAGACCAATGCGTTTACATTCCTTTAGCTAAATAAACATTTAAGGTAAAGACAAAAAAAAACCCTAAGCAAACCTAATTTTGTTCCTAGGTGTAAAGACTAACTTTCAAAGTTATTAAGAGATTGACGAAACACGAGCTTCCTATTCTATTACCTCCTGTACTGTACGAAGTATAAGAGAAAAGAAAAATATATAAAAAGAAAGAAAGAAAAAAAAAGAAGTCGATTTAGAGAGAAAGGGAAAAGAAATCCCGGTATTATTTGCGCAGGGAACTAGTTTACTTTTAACACCGGTGTTCAGCCATGTGAGACGCAGATTGCGTGTAACACCGTCGTCGTTGTAATGGAGTTTTATCGTTTTGATACAAAGTAAGTTTGTTATACTTTTCTTTGGTGTTATTTAGGTGTTGAAAATACGAAGAAAAAAATAAACAATCCTTTAAACTTTTCCATTGATCAAAATTTAAATTATTATTCACTATTATTATGTTTTCGTTAAAAGGCATTTTTGTTTTACGAATCAATGTAGGAAAAAAGGTGTTAACTGTTAGTGTTAATCAATGTTGTGTTCTCTACATACATGTCATTTGGTTACTCTTTCTCTAGTTTTTATTTCATTTTGATTAACAATAATGTTAATTGTGAACTAGAAAGAAAGTCTTTTTGTATATAAAGAAAATAATAATATGTATATAAGCGTAGAAACAATTACAACCTTATTCAGTCGTCAGGTTTTTAAAAACAACTTTTGCTTTGACAACAAAACTAAAATTAGAAACTATTTTTCTCAAAAAAAAAAAAAAAGAAAAAAGAGAAAAAACGACAAAATATTGGTTAATAAAAAGACACTTTTTCTGTCCTATTTTTATTACAACAATCTTCAAAACAAAATTTCCCACACAATACAATTGTAATACGCACTTTGTGAAATTCACTTTCTAATATTACGTTTTTTGTTTTGAACGAAAAAAAGTATAAAATAAACTAAAAAGTATAAACAGAATAAGAAATTTCTTTAAAAACAAGGAAATTTTTTATTTATTTACTTTTATTTTTTTTTTACAAATTTTTATTTTCTCACAAATTCTGACGTGAAAAAAGCTAAAAACACTCGCGGATTTCATGCAAGGAAATTGAAAATTAACTTTTTACTTTTTACAATTGCTTTCAGTTTTAAAAAAAATATACGTATGACAGATTTTTTAAATTAATGATTGCTTAGGCTTTGTTTATTATTACAAATTCGTGGCTCATATGTAACGAAAGAATCCAAACTTATCCAATTTCGTGGAGAAGAAAAGAGAGGACCATTTTTTTTTTTTTTTTTACTTTTTTTGTATATTGTTAGTTTTTTACTGTTAAAGAATATGCTGTGTTGGTCAAGCTCAAGCACTGTTAGTCACTTATGAAACCTTCACAGTGCCTAGCTGGCTTTTCTGAGAAGTTTAAGTATCTTTTTGGGGTTCAATCTTCTTTCAATCATCATCATGAGGGTTACAGTACACTACAGCCATTTTTTAAAAACCTTTAAAGCCGAGAAGAGGCAAGGGATATGTAACAGAATAATAAGGTAAAAAAAGAGAGAAAACAATAAAAAAACAGAAATTATTAAGAAGACAGACGATAACAAATGACATTGAATTTAATTTTTTGAAGATCAAAGTTGACTGGAAGAAAGTTACTTGAAATTTTCATGCAGCATTGTTTGGTTTATTGAAATTGTCATCTTTGATAATGGCTTGTGTAGTCAGAAAGCTTAGATTGGATTTAAACATGTATCAGTATAGTGTTTTCCTATCGTCTTCCAACGATAAAGTGATTAAGCTTATCAGACAATATGAAAGGAACTAACTTAAAATAAATAGACAAAACTTGTCTATTATTTAATGAAACATGCATTAATATATATATATATATATATATACGCACACACAGGGTGTATCAAAAATATTTCTACAAACTTTGGGAGTGGGTTCCTCAAACCAAGACTAGGACAAAAGTTCAGATAAACATGTCTGCAAATCCTCTGTTTTTGAGTTAAATTTAGAGAAAGTTTACAGTAGATGTTGCTGTGCTGCTATGTAGACTAGTTTACATTTGCCATTCATGTACATTTGTGGTTAGTCTGTCTTCAATGTTTAATGTATGCAGTAGTGAGTTAACTAAAAAGTGTTCCATTTAACAATGGCAGAATATTCATATTGTGTGCAGGCAGATATTTTCTACATGCTGCTTTGCGAATGGTAATGGATGTGAGGCTGCATGGCTGTATCGGATTGTATTTCCAGACCAAAGGCAGTCGAGTCATCTAAACTTTGTTGCTGTTTATCATGTTGCTGAGACAGAATCCGTGGCACCACAAACTATGGATAAAGGAAGACTGAGATCTGCTTGTATGCCTGTCCATGAAGAACACATTCTACAGGCTGTCGGAGGTGATCAAAGTATCAGTACACATGAAGTGGCCCTAGCATGTCATACATATCCTAGTACCACATAAAGGATACTTCAAAAGCAGCTCCTGTATCATTTGCAACATGAGCAGGGTCTTTCACCCTCTGATCATTTACTATGGGAGAACTTTTGCCAATGGTTTATTGCACAAACTGCCAATCAATTGTTTGCCCCTTCAGTCTTGTTTACGGATAAGGCAACATTTAGAAGAAATGGAATAACAAATTTACACAACCAACATTTGTGAACGGATCAGAATCCCCATGGTACAATACAGGCTAGAGATCAGTATCAGTTTATGATTAATGTGTGGGCTGTAATTGTAGATGACTGTCTGGTTGGTCTGTATGTTCTTCCAGTACATCTTACATGAACTGTCTATAGGGACTTTATTTCAAATACACTTTCAGACCTGCTAGAGGATGTACACTTGCTAATATGAAGATGCATGTGGTTCATGCATGATGGGGCTCCAGCACATTTTAATCACATTGTTTGCAATGCACTGGCTGACATTTTCCATAAAAGATGGATAGGTAGGTGAGGACTAGTTCCATGGCCTGCATGTTCCCCTGACCACAATCCTTTGGATTTTTATCTGCAAGAACCTAAAACAATTTTTTTATGCAACAGACATTAATAATGCAGAGATGTTTCATCAACATGCTGTGGGGGCCTGCGAAATCATTCAACACTATATCGGAGTATTTGAAAGGGCCCACTAATCAGTTACCCAACAGGTGCATGTGTTTGTAGAAGTAAGTGGAGGACATTTGGAACATTTGTTATGAGTTGCTCTGTTAGAGGAACAATGATGGCCTTTTGGGCATTTGTTTATAAAGACTTTTGTCCTTGTTTTGGTGTCAGGAACCCACCCCTAAAGTTTGTAAAAGTATTTTTGGACTGTATCTTAGATTGTACAATTAGCAGTGTCTACTGTAAACTTTAAACTTAAAAACTCCAAACCAAAGGATTTGCGGACATTTCTTTATATGGATATTTATATTGGTGTGAAGAACCTGCCCCCAAATTTTGTAAAAGTATTTTTGATACATCCTGTATATATAAATGTAAAATTGGACACTGTGATAACAGTCTGTTTCATGCTTGAACACAATCTTCAGGCCATATGTGTTGTGTTTTGGCTTAAGCATTTATGCTGGTCAATGGTGCATTATGGGTAATAAGGTCTATTGTATTATCCTAACATTTATTTGCTAGGTGGTAATGGTTATGTTTTAAATTATTCTATAGGCTGTTGAGTTGGAATAATTGATTCAAATGCAGTTATTTGTAGCTATTTTATAGTGTTAACTTTTTACTTGCTATTTACTATTGATTAATTATTTGTTGTTGATTACTATTATTACATTTACTTGTGTTTATATGTATATTCATAGTTTAAGGTCAGCACCAAGTCACTGCTTGGTATTGACCTCAATGTCTAATTTTACATTTACACATGCTCTTTCATACTGTGCCCTTTTTACCATAAGTATAGCACAGCTTAAAACTATATTTTTATCATATGACTGAAAACATCTTACTGTGAGAGGAGCACTCTACATAAAACATCTGGCACCCAGCATTAATCTCAACTTATTTAACAACAGAAGTGTTGTGGAGTAGTTTTAACAGTGGAGGCTTGTATTTCAATAAGTCGTCCTAAATTAGGTTCGACGTACAAAATGTTAGGAACTTGAAATAAGAGTTAATGATGCAGCAATCTAGTTGTGATGGTTGATACTTCAATGTCCGACATCGACTGACTCACTCAACACCACTGAGCCCAACTGTTGACCGCTACTACTACTACTATGTGTGGTAGAGTCTATTAATAATAGAATAGGTACGTCAGGTATAACAAGAAGTAATGTGCTAAAAGTTTTTTTTTTAAATAGAATGATCCCAACTTTAATTCCAGCCATGTTCCTTTCATGATGCTCAGAATAAATGCTACAGTGTAACCCGGATATAAGAGAGTTGTCGGGACTGGAGAAGAAGTCTCTTATATCCGGGTTTGGTCTATTTTATATACATTAACACAGGCTCTAATTTGGGACCAGAGAAAATCTCTCTTATATCCGGGTTTCTCTTATATCTTGGTCTCTTATATCCGGGTTACACTGTACTACTGGTGAAGTAATGGATAGCAGCTTGAATTGAGGAATCTGAGAGCCGAGTTTGAATTCCAGTTGAATATATTACATTCACTTACATACTAATACCCTTCAGAAATGTATGAATCCTCTTCTTCTCCCCCCAGCTATGGGTAATTAGTAGAACTGGTCTACCGCAGAAAGAAATGGCACCCTAATGTGGGAAAAAAATCTGCTTTGTCAGTCATGTATCGAAAGATACATGATCAGCTAAGCGTGTATCACGCATGGCACATAACCGACTGACTATATAGGCATCACACAACTACATCTTAAAAAGACAATTATGAAAAGAAATTAACAACAAACCCCCTTGAAAATGGCTAAAGAAGTGGCCAAAAGCACTTAGGACAATAGACAGTACAGACAATTTTTACAATCCCTTACTCCTCACCAAAGAGAGAAAATTTAAGAATACTAGAAAAACCCAATAAAAAATTAATCAAATTTTCCTTGTCTGTCATATTCAACAAAACATGTCTGAAAAAAAAGGTTGCTTCCTATAACAACCCACAAGTTGCATAATAAAACCCCACATCACCAAATTAATTATTGTAAATATTTCTAATCATAATGGATATTATAAAATGAAATTTATACAATTACTCATATGAATATATCCCTAAAAATTTTGACAACATCAGTTGGTTAATACTATTTTTATTTTGAAAACATTGACTTCTATAATAAAATCTAGGAGTAGAAATGTTAGGATTGGCGTAATGTATGGTACACAGATGATGGTGGTGATATCGAGCACAAAAGGAGAAATACAGGACATCCTCAAGTAAGTAGTAAAGGAAAGCAAGAAGAAAGGCCAACAGAAAACCGATCCCCATCTTTGTGTCTGGTAGAAACTTGTATCTGAATAAATAAATGGCAAATTCTTTCTGTCTGTCCATGTGACTGACATCCCTCTAACTTGGGCCACACTTGCTCTATATATATATATATTATACCTTTTTGGAATCAGGATGATCCCAAGATTGAAAATCTGCCCTTCATCTGGTGTTTGAATATCCAATATTGGGGTTTGTGTCTGGATGAGGAGGGAACATTCAAAAATTCAAATTTTAAAATAACTGAAAATAATTAGCGATTTTTAAAAGTTTTTAATTGGTATTGAGTTTAAAGTAATGCAAAAACTTTGTGAATTTAAAAATGTTTGTTTTAAATTCATTTTAAAATACCTCCAAAACTGTGAATTGAGAAAATCATTTTTATTTCTTCAAAATGCCAAGGAATTAAAGTGACAGGTTTTGTGATGTAAGGTTTTGAAATTCTGCAGAGTTTGCGATTTGAAGAACTCAATTTTGAGCCTAAATTGGTTTTTTGGCTGGAATTGGACTTGTAGCCTGAATCAGACATTCTATTCAAAGTTACAGTGTATGACAAAAGTGAGTACACCCCTCACATTTCTTCAAATATTTAAGTATATCTCTTCATGGGACAGCACTGAAAAAATTACCTTTTGACACAATGAAAAGTAGTCTGTCTGCAGCATATATAACAGAGTTAATTTCTTTTCCCCTCAAAATAACTCAAAATATAGCCATTAAAAGCTGAATCCCTGGCAACAAAAGTGAGTACACCCCTAAGAAAGTACACCCCTAAATGTCTAAATTGAGTACTGCTTTTCATTTTCCCTCCAAAATGTCATGTGACTCATTAGTGTAACTATTCCCATGTGTTCATGGGGAGCAGGTGTATTCAAATTTGTAATGCAGCTCTAACACTCTCTCTTACCGGTCACTGAAAGTTCCAACATGGCACCATATGGCAAAGAACTCTCTGAGGATCTTAAAAAACGTATTGTTGCACTACATAAAGATGGCCAAGGCTACAAGAAGATTGCCAACACCCTGAAACTGAGCTGCAGCACAGTGGCTAAGATCATCCAGCATTTTAAAAGAGCAGGGTCCACTCAGAACAGGCCTCGGGTAGGTCATCCAAAGAAACTGAGCGCACGTGCTGAGCGCCACATCCAAATGCTTTCTTTGAAAGATCGGCGTAGGAGTGCTGTTAGCATTGCTGCAGAGATTAAAGAAATTGGGAGTCAGCTGCACACTACATCAAATTGGTGTGCATGGCTGTCACCCCAGGAGGAAGCCTCTTCTGAAGGCAATACACAAGAAAGCCCGCAAACAGTTTGCTGAAGATATGTCAACAAAGCCCATAGATTACTGGAACCATGTCCTTTGGTCTGATGAGACAAAATTTAATTTGTTTGGTTCTGATGGCCTTAAGCATGTGTGGCGGCAACCAGGTGAGGAGTACAAACATAAGTGTATCATGCCTACAGTCAAGCATGGTGGTGGGAAGGTCATGGTCTGGGGCTGCATGAGTGCTGCAGGTATTGGAGAGTTACATTTCATTGAGGGAAACATGAACTCCAACATGTACTGTGAAATACTGCAGCAGGGCATGATCCCCTCCCTCCAGAAACTGGGTCGCAGAGCAGTGTTCCAGCATGACAATGAAACCAAACACACATCCAAGACAACCACTGCTTTACTGAAGAGGCTGAGGGTAAAGGTGATGGACTGGCCAAGCATGTCTCCAGACTTGAACCCAATAGAACATCTTTGGGCCATCTTCAAGCAGAAAGTGGAGGTGTGCAGAGTCTCAAATATCCGCCAGCTCCGTGACGTCATCATTGAGGAGTGGAAGAGCATTCCAGTGACTACCTGTGAAGCTCTGGTAAACTCCATGCCCAGGAGAGTAAAGGCAGTTTTGGATAATGATGGTGGCCACACAAAATATTGACAGTGGAAATGTTGTATGTTAATATTGACAACTTTTCCTAAGGGGTGTACTCACTTTTGTTGCCAGGGATTTAGCTTTTAATGGCTATATTTTGAGTTATTTTGAGGGAAAAATAAATTAACTCTGTTATATATGCTGCAGACAGGCTACTTTTTATTATGTCAAAGTGTCATTTTGTCAGTGTTGTCCCATGAAGAGATATACTTAAATATTTGAAGAAATGTGAGGGACTCACTTTTGTGATATACTGTATATCTTCAAAATTATCATTGCTGTTTTGTAAGCTGAACCAGACGTCTCTTTAGTTTTGGGCCTGAGGCCCAATTAACCCTCTGCAGAAGCTAGTTTAAAGCTAGTTTAACATACATATATCTTGAAAATTTTCTTGTCAATTGGCTAATATCAATTTTATTATGGAGACATTGACTTGCATAATAAAATCTGACATAGTGTGGATATATCAGGAAATCTGTTCTAACTCGGCAGTTTGTTGGGAGTGAAAAAAAAGTCTGTGAATAAACGTAGAAGTTGACATGACCATTTTAGAAGTTTAAAGCCTGTTTAACAAAACCAGATGATGCATTCTTTATGTAAGTGATTGCAGGAAATGGAGAAGGAAAATATTTGAATGAGCTACCAATATCCACTACATTACAAGATTTACTATCATGCTGAAGTCTTCTTTTTTTCTTTCTTTTAATCATTTCAACCTAAGGAAGACAATAAAGCCACTAGGATGCAAAGAGTTACTGAGTGAAAGAAAAAAACTACTCTTAAGGAGAGAGGACAATAAAAGGACAAGAATTAAGAAGACAGAAGATAATGATTGACATTGTATTTAAATTTTTGAAGATCAAAGTTGACTGGAAAGCAAAAAACTGGAAGATAGTTCCACAAGCGAGAAGTGTGATAGAAGAACCTATTAGCATAGAACTTACAGTTGCATCTAGCCATTTCAACTCTAAAATGATGAGATTTTGCCATCAATCTAGTATTGCTCTTGAATTCGTTAAGTCTAGGTACTGTAGCAGAAAGTTCATCAGAACAATTACCATGATGGTTTTTATAGAAAAGGCACAAGGTAGTTATGTTATGGTGATAGGAAAGAGGCTGAAGCTGAGATGCCAGGTCAGGACTAGTATCATTGCAGATATACCTTTGGATTTTATCAAAAATCTCTAAATATATAGCAGGAGCACCAGACCAGTTTTGGCAGCAATATTCAAAGCAAGTATGAATGGTAGACTTATAAATATGTCAGATAGATTCTAGCAAGAAAAATTGTCTTGCATGTTATAGTAAACAAACTTTCTTATCTGCAAACTTAGCAATTGATTCAATAGACTCTTTCCACTTCATGTTGTCTGAAAATGTTACTTTGAGAAGGCGCAAGGAATCACCCTCCTGGAGGTCAGCATACAGTACCAATATACTGAGTACCAATCACTAATTATTTTTTTTATTTTTTATGTTTCTTGAGGGTAAGTCTCTGAAACTAACGTCCTTATCTGTTTGAATTTCTGGGATGATCAGTTATCATTATTTATATCAATTACATGTGGACTAATATCTTTATCTTAATTATCATAAAAAAATAGCTCAGTGGATTAAAGCATTGGTCTGTGAATTTGGTGACAATAGTTGTGAGTTCAATCCCTAGGCATATTCATAGATACAGATAAAAGAATAAGAATCGAATAGGTCATCTCAAAGCAGGATTGTATCATATTAGTCACCTTGTATCTCATTATAACACTGATAGAATTTATTTAGTACCCAAACATAATGTTTCCCACCCTCTCACAGATTTATAATTTATGTCTGAATCTTTGAGATGAGGACTCGTCATTTCTATATACCTTTCCATTCAGGACAGTATGTTCATCTTGGTCGTTATACTTGCAATGTTTCGGCCATTATACCCTTCAGCATTCCTCGGGTGTCTGTCATACTTGGTTAACCTTCTGGGATTTTTGCTGTTCATAAAGATAGATTTCTCTTGTTCGGCTTTCCATACAAATGTGTATTGTGCTGCGATCAATCCTCTTCCTGCTGATATTGTTTGTTATAGATTTTTATAAGAAATAATCAACAACTGGCATGGCATTGTTTTGAGAAAAGTTAGTGATTTATACAGGAAATGTCTTTTTTCTTTTAAAACAAAAATATTTCCATTATTTGAGATGATGAAAAAAAAATCTTTTGGTTTAATGGATAATGGGTCGGAATTGTTAATTGGATTAGCTGAGTTCCAATTTTAGTTGGATTTGTTATATTCATTTATGTGTAAATACTCTTGGGAAAGGGATAAATTAATCTCAACTCTCCCTAGCTATGGGTTACTTAGTAAGACATGTATCAGCAAACCATTATCTCAAAAAAATAATAAAATAAATTCTTACAATCTAAATATATTTTCTGGCTTTAAATAACCTAAAAAATAGATAAGCTTTAGAAAACAAATCAATAAAAAAAATAATAGCTAGAGAAGAGGTGGATTCATGCCCTTCCCAAGGGTATTTGCATGTAAGTGAATATAACGAATCCAATGGAAATTGGAACTCTGTTCTTTGATTAACAATTCCAAGCCATTATCCATTACACCACTCACTCACACACACACACACACACACACACACACACACAAGCTTACAGCACCTGGTATTCCCAAGCTGTCACCCATCTAGATGATGACCAAGCTCAATGTTGCTTAAAATTTGTTTTTGTGATTGTTTTTTTTCCTCTTCCTCCTCCACTTTTTACCACCTCTTCCTCTTTCCTTTCTTTCTCTCCCTCACCTCACTTTTTCTTTCTTTTTTTTTTTCTCTCATCTTTGTAGATCATAAAGAAGTCTGTGCCCCAAAGATAACCATTTCTTCTTTTATGAGGCCCTCAACCGACTACGGTCTTCGACACCATTTCAGGCCATTCTGTCTGCCAATTCTGCTTTAACCCTTGGAGAAGGATCCACATGATAGCCATTTACAATGGTCTTCATGCTCATCATCTCCCTCTTGGTGGACAGCTTTGATTATGAGCACTTTGCAGATGAAGTGAGCATCACTCTCATCTTCTTCTTTGATCTCGCGTGGAAGCTGGGACAGGAGATCCCTTCCCTCATTACTTTTGCTCTCACTATGGTCAGCATCCCCGAGGAGTGAAGGTGAGAGTGTCGATTTTTTTTTTCCCCTCCCACTCTTGGTGGTTGTCATATTGGATTCTCTCTCTCTCTCTCTCAAGTGCCATACAAGGACAATGATGCTTTCAACTGGCCTGACCCCATGTTTGAATTGCTCAACAAATATCTACCAGAAACAGTTAATGCAATCGCTTCTCTTGATTAGTGACCTATCCTGGAGATTTAAAAAGAATTCCAAGACACACCATTTTTGGTCATTATTTTAACTTTGTGAACTAAAGATCAACAATCAAGTAATATCTATTCAAAGTATATAAAAAAAAATAATAGAAAGAAAATTAAGAATATAATTATGAAATGGAATTAGTTTTTTCCTGTGAAAATAAAGACTTTAGTTGTATTTGCATGAGTTTATGTACAAACAGTAGTTTAAAAAATTTTAAATTTTCTCAAAAGATTACAAGATTTCAAATGATACAATGGCTCTCTGCCTTGATATTCTTTCTCCAATAAAACAAATTTTATATATATAGGATTAATACAAATAAAATTTGTTACTTAGCTGATAGATGTTATATTCATCACCTCAACTTCAGAGTTTCATAGACAAACTTTTTCATAGTTGTTCAGTTCAAGTGGTTTCAGCAAATATGTAATAAAATTAAGTGACAATTTATCTCCCAATTTCATTTGCTTATCAGAGATTTAGATAATATGAGTGAATTTATTAACAGACATCATATTGCTTAAAAGACATTACATTAAAAAAGCATTAATTTCTTAGTTTAAATTTTTTTTTTAAGGATATTATTGAAAACATAACCATTTTACACACACACATACACACATATATATATATATATATATATATATATATATATATATATATATATGTTTTGTGTTTTGTGTCAATTGAAACATTAAAACTTTTATCAAATTCATTTATTTCAGTTTTGTCTTATGAAAATACAAGTTCAATCTTTCGGTAATGTTTTACAAAAGTAACTTTTAAAATACCTTGAATAATCTAAGAACTTGGGTAGAAATATTAGTTGTCTAGTAGATTTTTTATTGGTATTTTCTGTCTCTCTCTGATTCCATTTTGATTGGTTAGGACCACAGGAAGTACGTTGTCATGCCTATTTTAGATGTTATTATCGATGAAGGGTTGCTGAAAAATTCTCGACCTGACCCACTACCCCCAAATCTGTTTGACCAAGTTACCAAATATCACTGGTTTTTTTTTTTTTTTGGTTTTTTTTTAACTTGTTGGTCATATGTGGAAGGGCAGAACTTTTCAGCACTTCATCTTTTGTAACATAAAATAAGTAATATCAGATTGCATAGAATAAGTATTTGATTCAGTCGCATAGAAGAGATAGAACGACTGGCTTTAGTTTATATAGAAATCCTGTCCATTTCAATGGGCTTCTTCTCTCCCTCGTCCTTTTTTTATTTCTTTTATTTGCTGATCATATCTTTTTAGTCTCCACTGATTTTTTTTTTGTTTTGTTTTGTTTTTTTAAACCTTGTTAACATTTGGAAATGATTGTCTTGAAGGCCAAAGGAATTCCCCCCCACCCCTCACCAAAAAAATAAAAAAGAAGCAAATGAAAACTTCTCGAAAGGATGATCTGCTAGACGATAAAGCCAGCCATCAGCAGGTGAGTTTTATTTATTGATTTTTCAGTGTTTTTCAATTTTATCTCGTTAAGTAAAATTTGTCAAAGATTCTTTGTAGATATCTACTTCTTCCATTTTGGTCAAATTTTTTTATTTTATGTTTTTTAATCATTTCACTCGAATGAAGATGATATACCAAGATGGTAGGAGGTTACTGAGAATGGAAGAAACAGAGGACAAAGAACTGGATTCAAGGAGACAGAAGATGACAATTGACATTAGATTTACATTCTGAAGATAATAGTTGACAAAAAAGCCAGAAGGGTTCCACAAGTGAGAAGTGCAGGAGAAGAAACTATTAGCACAGAACTTACAGTAATATCGATCAATTTCAGCATTAAAATGATGAGACCTAACTGCCAATTTAGTACTGTGTTTATATTTGTGATGTCAAGGTGCCAAAGAGGAAAGCACATCAAAATAATGTTTATAGAAAAGACAGGAAAACTATATTACAGCAGTTGGAAAGTGACTAAAGCCAAGATGCCAGGTCAGAACTGATAACATTGCAGATTCTTCTTTGGATTTTGTCAAGAATCTCTCTCTTTCGCTTACAGCCATATCATATTGAAACACTGGTTCCTGTATGATCACCAATTAAGCAACATCAAGTCTGGTCAGTACCTGGATGGGTGACCACTTGGGAATACCAGTTGCTGTAAGCTTGGATTTGTGGATAATGTAATGGATAGCATCTTGGAATTGTTAATCAGAGAGCTGAGTTCCAGTTCCAGTCAGGTTCAGTATAGTCACTTATATGCAATTACCCTTGGGAAAGGCATGAACCCATGTCTTCTCTTAGCTATGGGTTAATTAGAAGTTTACAAGCCATAGAAAACAAATCCTTCTCTCTTATATATATATATATATATATATATATATAAAATCATGGCCTGACAATTGCACCTATCATGAAAACAGCCTGTCGCCTCTAAGGGTTGACTTCAATGTTCACTTTTATATTTACATACACTCTATCTCTGATATTGAGCACTTTATCCCATAAATATAGCACACCTTAAACGTATTTCTTCATATATAGATACAGATATAAATATATAAATATCCATAATATCTTACATTAATTGCACAACTCTGAATTTCATGCTGAAGCAATTTTCAAATGCTGGAATTATTATATTTATTTTTATTTAAATTTTGGCTTGAGACTGTTTTTTTTTTTTTTTTTTTTATAAATTTTCTGGTCCACACGATATATTAGGGTGTAACATTATTGGAGTTAAAATATTTAAATGAATTTTAGTTTAATTTTGAATTTGACATTAAGCCCACATTAACATTTAAGATTGAAAATAAGTTTGGAAATAAGAAATATAAATTCTAAATTAGGGAGACGCTGGTTTTGAAAATATTAGTAAACAAAAAAGGGGCATTAGAAAATCAAGGGGGGACAACTCTATTTTTTTTCCAAAAATCAAAAGAGTAATTAATAATATTACTAAACTAACTGAAACAGCTCTGTTACTTAACATTGAGCACTGTTTTTTCTTACACTATAGAGTCTTTATTTGTATACGATCGCATGCTCGTATAACTATGTGTATTTACCCATTCAGTTATATTTTGCTGCTTTCAGTTGAGCACTTTTATCATTGTAATTAATCCAACAAACAATATACAGTAATTGCTGCCGGGATATGGAGCCTTTTCATCTGAATTACTCCACCTAGAACATACCGATACCCGGCAAAAAAAAAAAAAAAAGCAATTACAGTGCAATTAATAAGATATTATGTGTATTTCTTTATATATATATATATATATATATTAAATAGCTCAGTTAGTTAACATTGAGCACTGTTTTTTATTACACTATAGAGTATTTGTATATGATCGCTCACTCATATACCTACCTATATTTACCCATTCTGTTCTGGCCGAGTGGTTAGAACATTTGCTTTCTGACATTGAGATCCGGGTTTGAATCTCACCATGGTTGATTCGTCAGGAAGGTGATTTCTGGATGTTATCAGTCTGGAGTGGGATGATCCCAGCGTGTGGCACCTTTGGAAAGTGCCTGAAAACCATACCATGGGTTGACCCAAGCCTTGTTAGTGAAATTGAGTAGATGGAACACTTGGGTGACCATCGATAGCTGTGCTAGCATGAAGTCACAAGTCATCGTGACCGAGGGTTTGAGTGTGCTGGCCTTGTTCAGATTGTTGATCACGCTAGATAACACACTCTCTCCCAGAAACTGTAACTAAGGTCTGCTCAGCATAGTTGTAGTATAAACCACAAGTGGGCTCTGTGGCTGTTGAACAAACACAAATGTGTGTGAGTGAGCATCTGAATTAGGGATTGGCTAGCTGCCCTATTAGATGAGTATCCTCAAATAGGAGTGGCCAGCTATTATACACACACACAGACTGATTCCAGGAAGGTCTGTCTACAAAACTCTTGAGTTGGGATGCTGAAGGTAAAATCAGTCAGAGAAATGACAAACCCTTTACTTGTATTAATTCTGTAACAGAAGCACCAGACCAGATGTTGCAGCAATAAAAATGAATACATAAATGATCTATATCATTATTTAGAAAACCTGCAAGAATGAGTTACGATGTGGACAATGACTACTCATATTTAATTGCTCGTTGATTGCAAGTGATGCACTAATATGCTGCATTTGATTTTTCTTTTTGTGCAGAAAATACTAACTTGTAATAGGCTGAACGCATTGCCATGAAAGATATATCCATGTCTGCATTATGAAATTGTAGCCAACTCTTGGACATAATGTTTGGGAGAGTAATCCTTGAGAGAGGATTTACAAACATGCATTCAAATTAGCATATAGCCAGCATTTTTTTTCCTGGGCCAGTTGAAAGGAATGTCACAGAAGGGGAAAATGTTAACAGTGATGGTGTGAGTCTATGAACTGTGCAGTTTTATTCTGGGGGAACCTAATGTAATCAATCCTGACCAGGTGCCTCAACTTCAGTCACTTTCTCACTGACATAAGATGGCTTCCCTCTGTCTTTTCTACAAATATTTTCATGACAGCTTCTCTGATAAGCTATTACCCCTGGTACCCTGACTACATGTATTTAAGTGTGCTACTAGATTCGCATCTATATGCTACTCTTTAGCCATTGAAATAGCTAAATGCAGCCACCACTTCTACTCCAACAGTTTCTTTTCTCACACTTCCCACCTGTGGAACTCCATTCTGTTTACTTGTATTCCCTGATAAATACAATCTTCTAAAATTTAAATACGTCAATCGCCATCTTTTGTCTTCTTGAACCCCTTTCATCTTTTGTCCTTTCCTCAATCCTTTCTATTCTCAGTCTTCCCTTCAACTTCCCATAACCCCCTGCATACTAGTGGCATTACCACCTTGCTTGGGGGTGAAAAAAAGAAAACTTTGGGGGAATGGTTTGCAGATGAAACTGTGTTTTCTTTGAGTTTACATTCTGTAATATTAATTTTTATGCATCTCACTTGTGTAGGGAGCAAACCAAAAACAAAACATTTCTTTGCTCTCTCTCTCTCTCTCACATATATATATATATATATATATATATATATATATATATATATATATATATATATATATATATATATATATATATCAATATACAAAGGATATGTGGAATGAGGGCAACATATTAAAAAAAACAACTGTATATTCCGCAATAGTCAGGACTAAACATTGATGCAAATTTCAGAAATGAAGCATCTCCTGTCCTCAAGTCTAGTAACTTACCAATCAATTAGAAAAATTCAGCAACGTTTAATTAAGAACCAGGCCAAAAAACAAAAGGTCCATCAAAAAGACATTTTTATCTCTTTACATTACTAATACCGTTTACTAGCTCAGTAATTTTTGTTTTAAATAACTATATTTTTTTTCTCAAGAACTGACAGCAATAATGTTAAACACAATTTATTTGTTCAATTCTTCATTGACAAAATTATTAATTTATAATCTGTAATTAACCATAACTATCTGCAAATTAAATTTTTGGTTTGTTTTGGACTGGGGAAAAAAATGAATTAAATAAAAACTTCTCTAGGTAATTTTTTTGGTTTTAAAATGTTGTTTTTAGAATTTTAATAAAAACATATATGAAACTGAATTTATATATTTTTCTTTTTCATTATCTTAACCATAAGAACCTTGGATTATTTCTTCTTTTAATTTTCCAAAAGGTGAGGTGGAATTCATTATTCAGTTCCATATGTTAGGGTCTTATTAAAATTCTAAAAATACCATTTCAAAACATTAAAATTACCAAGGAAGTATTACAGTAATAATAGCATTAAGAGAAAAATATTTGTTTTGTTTTTTTTGGGGGGGTTGCATGTTCTGTTAAACATTCTGATTTGTGGGTTTCTTTCAAAATAATTATTGCTAAAAATTGTAGAAGTGAAAAAAGCACTCTCTGTGCCTTTTTAAAATTCTATTTTAGACTTAAAAAAAAAATACCCTGCCCCTTCAGAATATAAGAAATCATGGTTCTCCAAGGTACCTTTTCTTTAATATCTATGAATTACCATGACTTCTTAGGAAAAATAGGGGAGTGGTTTTCCATTCCCTTCTCGATGGTTTTGAACTCTGAATTGTTCCTCTCTTAGACTTGTTACCTTCCAAGGCTAGAGATCCCAGTCTACCCAACTATTTAACCCATAGCTGGTGGAGGTAGTTAGAAGGGAAGGATTTATGTCTTTGCAATTAATGCAAAAGTAAATGCAACAGACTAGGCTAGAATTTGAAGTCAGATTGTTGATTCTACTTTCCGCATCAGTAACTATAAACACTATGAGCACACCCTACTAGTCTAAATTATCGGTGCATTTCAAAAATATTATTTTTCCTAATTTATTTAAAACAAAAATCTGGACCTTGCCAGATAATCTTGCTAGTTTGTTATGTAGTTAACACCGTGTATCTTTGTTAAGATTGTTTAATAATTGTTTTTTTTTTTCTTTTTGCAGCAGATGTAAAATCAAGAATAAACGAACACAAAATAAATGGCCTTGTAGAATGAGCTTCACCTCTAATCACTAAAAAAACAAATGATGTTTTCTCCTCCAACTCTGCTTCCCCAATTTTCTTTTCAAAGAAAGACTGAAAAAGAACAAAAAAAAAAAAAACAAATTTGGCCTCAATTTATATTGAAATTGAAAGACAAATATTCTCTCTCTCTCTCTCTCTCCTTTTCATTTTTTTCCCTACCTCTTTCAAGTAGAGAACATCTCTTTCTTTAGCAAAATGGCAATCTTCGATTCAAGACTAGAGAATCCACACAGATGTTTGGCAAGATTTTCTCTGCTGCTTTTCAAATGCAGTGAATTAATGTTCTTGTAAAATCCAAACTATCCAATTTGGTTGACCATCTTACATGATTGCTGTGGCAACTTCTGGGATAAGACTCTCCATGAAAAACATTCATAGAAGCCCAGTAAACAACCATTTGAACATTGAGCAAGTCTTTCATCTTCCCTGAACACCTTATTTAATTGGAAAAACCTACCAAATAAATTTATAGTGAAAAGCCAAACATATGGCTTTTTATGAAGCCTTCTGCATTATTGGGCAACTTGTTTCTAGAAATGAGGCCCTTTTTATTTGTGCAGTTTTTTTATTACTCTGTTGACTGTACATTTTTGTACTTGTAAAATACCTGAAAGTGTTGGGAGAAAACTCTTTTTCGTTTTTTTTTTCTCCTTGAACAGAAAAAGTGAGATCACTATATTTTTTTATTACTGCAGAAAAAGAAAAACTGAGAAAATCTTTTTCTTTCTTTTCTTAACTTTATAAAAATCTATACGGTTATTAATTATTGATTGGATTCAACGAGTTTGAGTGGTTTGATAAAAAAAACAAAAACAAGTATTTTGATGTTTTTATTAAATTTTTTAGATTTGGTAAGCAATGAAATATTGGGGGAAAAAAAAGTACTACTTTTTGAGTAAAGTTTGATTTTCCATTCTTAAATCTGAAATTGAGAAATTGAATTTATTTTTACTTTTTTTTTTTTTTTTTTTTTTAAGATATATTTGTTTTTGTTTTTTTCATTGTACATCTTCTACTGGAATTGCTAATGCATGCAGAAAGAAAATTTCTAGAGAATGAAAATTTCTGATGACAAAATCAAACGAGGTAAACATCCTACATATTAAAATTGGCTTGCTATAATTAGCAGGAAAAATAACGAGAAAGCAAGGATCAATCAAACGAAAAAAAACCTCTCCCCCAATCCCCCCCAATTGACAACTTGATAGACTTAGATTTCTTGTTTTTTTTTTTTAACAACCGTTTTGAACAATCTCAATGGATTCTATTATAATATTAAATTGAAAAATGTTCTGTGTAGACGTGTGATGACTACTAAACAATCTCTGGTTCTTTATCAACAACTGAACGTTGCATCGTTTAAAAGTGAAAAGCCACCGACTGTGAATGTTCTCCTAAAAAAAAAAAAAAAAAATTGGCTTCTTCCTGTCTGAAGACTTCTAAGAAAAAGAATCCAATCTTATTACATGACCAGTGGTCACACATTTCCCAGATGCCAAGGCATATCTATGGAAAGTGGTGCCTATGGCAAGGTACTAAAATCTAATACCCTACTAAAGTACAAAGTAGACTTACTAGTTAAAAAATACAAGTCAAGACCATTAACACACACACACACATATATATATATATATATATATATATATATATATATGTATATAAATAAAAAGAAAGAACAGTAAGATATAAAATCCGGTGTTCTTATAGATATTTTATTTTTACAAAATAGTGCTCAATGTAAATTTACAGAGCATTAATATTATAAATTAATTGATTTAAAATATGGTTATTTTCGCTACACAGTTCCAACCATGTTTCAAAAATAGGAGCTAAAAACCCTAATTAGCTGTGTATTTAAAACCCGCAAATTTTAAAAAGTTACTCCAAAAATTCGCTTGAAGATGAAATGGAACTAATGCTTTTAATTTATTTGCAAAAAATAAAATTAGGGTTTTAGCTTCTATTTTTGAAACATGGTTGGAACTGTGTAGCGAAAATAACCATATTTTAAATCAATTAATTTATAATATATATATATATATATATATATAATGGTACTTTAACAAGAAGACACTTTTATTTGAAACCAATTTAAATTTCTACCCTATAAAAGTACCACATGAACACATTATTTCATGAAATTATGTTACACAATTTTTGCAAAAGCAATTCTTTTTAAGTGCATGACCTCAGACGATAAAAAAAAAATACACTTTGTCCTTTAGCCTTTTAATTGAGCAAAAAATACAAGACAATCTTTTAGTGTTTCAAGGCTTACAGCTTTATCATGATGAAACACTAGTTCTTGTTCAGTCACCAGAGTTGAGCAACATTGAGCCTGGTCACTACCTAGATGAGTGACTGCTTGGGAATTGCAGGTGGTGTGATAGATAACAGCTTGGAATTGGAAATCAGACAGCCAAGTTGTACAGTTGGATTTGTTATATTCACTTATGTGCAAATACCCTTGGGAAAGGCATGAATCCACTTCTCCCTCCCAGATATGGGTTAGGACTTGTATCAGTAAATCATTATCTGCAAAAAATTCTTACAATCTAAAAATATTTTCTGGCTTTAAATAACCTGCAAAAGGTTGATAAAGCAAAACAAAACCAAATCCGTTAATCAATAGTTTTTAGTTGGGTATTTTGTTTAGATCAGTTTGACCTCTAACCTCTTAGTTTTGTTTCATTAGGCAGTTAGCAAGCTGAAATGTATTATTTCTCAATTCTTACAATCCTGCAAATAACTCTTCTTTGGTGGGGGCGGGCTTAAGAAACTGAGCTGCATTGAACGTAGCTTAGATATTGTTTGTTGACATCTGCCGACAGCAGAAATTTTGAAAACCAATTGTACACAAGTGTCAATGCAAATAATTTTATTGTTTTATATATTAATCAGTTGATGGTGAACATTTGTACATATTTTGGAAATTCATTTTTCAAAAACTGGCTGTCGCTATAAAACCTGCTAGGGCCATATCACGTTGAAACACAGGTTCCTGTAAAAATCAAACTAAACTATAAAATCTCTATGGCAGTAATTTTTTTTTTAAAATTTCCAAAAACACATTCCATGCCAATGTGACAATTGTCATTATTAATTTTTAACAATAATTTATTTGATGTTAAATTTAATTGCAAATACTTGTCTCTTGACAGTCATCAGCCATGAAAATATGATCTCTACTGCTAATTGTTTTGTCTTGAAATTCTTTCCTTTACATTTAATTAGCATTTTCCAGTATGAAAATATATACTTTTTGTGCCTAATACAAGGGTGGTTTTTATAGTTGGGGGGGGGGGTCTTAGTATGCAAAACATGAGGGGGTATTAATAAAAGAGGACTGGAAAATCATTTTAAAGGTTCAAAATTTAAAAAATAAATTTAAACATTTAAAAAAAATAACATTACTGTAACACCGAACATTTTCCCCCAGGACTTCTTGCACTTTCTAATAAGGTAGTAACACACAATGAAATCCTAGTTTGACTTAATTAGTGAGTAATTAAGGATCACATAAATTAAATATCAACTCATATAACTTGCATAAAAATTATAGGTAAATTCTCTATGCATCATATGTGTGTCATGGAAATATGTCTTGAATTTTTTGATTTGCTGAAATTGTAGAATATAATGGCAACAAAAAAATGATTTTTTAAAACACTTTATGAAAAAATGGAATGGGTTAAATCTGGAAATAATAAAAAAAGAAAAACAGAACACATTTTCTTTCTTTTTTAATGTTTTCACCTCAAGCAAGGAGATAATG
The DNA here is from genome assembly GCA_903632075.3 of Acanthosepion pharaonis. NCBI lineage: Eukaryota > Metazoa > Mollusca > Cephalopoda > Sepiida > Sepiidae > Acanthosepion > Acanthosepion pharaonis. The sequence continues at coordinate 69,796 of CAHIKZ030000625.1, forward strand.
CCACTAAGATGCAAAAGGTTACTGGAGATAAAAGAAAACGGGAAAGCTTTAAGAGAAAGGATCAGAATTTCAATCCTAAACAGGAAACAAGGGATAAACCACTACTCCTGTTCAAAAGACAGGAGTATGAGCTGGGCAATAGGCAAACCTATTTACTCCTATTGAAAAAAATAAAATAAAAATTAGTAAATAAAATTTCAGATTGCTGGAAGAGATGTTAAAAGAATAGTTAAACTAAAAACACATGCATGTATTCCGGTGGGGATATTTAATTATGTAACTGCCAATCCTTAATAAATTTTAACTATTTAGATTTTAACATAATTCAAGTTGCATTGTCTCCTAAAAATAAAAATAAAGAAGCAAGGAAAAACTCAACTAGCATTCAGGAAATTTATTTTATTTTTAAACACTGGGGAGAAGAGAAAGTTAAAATATGCTAAAAAGTTACCCCACCCCCATTCTATTGGACACTTAAGAGTACTTGAATAATCCAAATTTCATTGTCTCGGACTCTTCATTGTCACTATAAAACCTGCTAGGGCCATATCACGTTGAAACATAGGTTCCTGTAAAAATCAAACTAAACTATAAAATCTCTATGGCAGTAATTTTTTTTTTTTTTAAATTTCCAAAAACACATTCCATCTAATACAACAACCCCATTCAGTAACCCTCTAGCTTGAGTAGCTCTTAGACCTTGTATTGGGTGATTATTAATGTAAAAAAAAATGGCTGTTGTAGAACAAACACTTAAAATAGCAAAAAGTGCATAACTCAATTTCAGTTTGTGATGTTGACTCAATGGCTAAAAGTTTTAAGCAAATGTAAAGAATTAACAAAATATTACCAAGTAATGCAGTCAAAAATGCTAACGATTTAGTTTTTTTTTTTTTTTTTTTGTTTCTTTTTTTGTTTCTTTTTTTTACAATGGGATGGTCAGTCTGCTTCGGATTGATTTTTTTTTTTTTTTTTCTCCTTTTCATTTTTTACTTTCTACCTGAGTTACCTCCCTTGTTTCAATTCGCGTAGGTTCATACTTCATTTTGAAATTTTAATTCGGTATAACGTAAGCAGTTTGAGTTATGTATTTATTTTTTATTATTTAAGAAAAAAAACAACAAAGATTTTTAAATATTCGAATCGTCATTGTATTTCAAGGATTTAAAAACTTTTCTAACCAAACATGAGCTTTCAACTTCAAAATGGTTAGAGAACAAATGTAACAGTAACAACACTGACATTTTCGGTTTTACTGAGTTCATTTGAATTTCGCCGAAACCAGATATCGACCTAAATGTTTTTAACTTCATATCTAAGTAGGCAGTTAGTTTCATTGAACAGTAAAGTTTTCGCTACTAACCAGTGGCGAAATGTGACTTTGAAACTGGAACATGCAATCCATGATAGCTCTTAAATGGTTGTGAAAAAGACCCAGGAAAATAACAAAAAATCAACTAATAATTACAACACATATTTAGAACTTACTTATTTGTAATTTAATTCTTTGTTTTGCTAATTTATTGATCACTTTGTTGTTGAAAATATTAATTCCCCACTCTACTATCATCCTCTTCATAAGGAAGAAACCCCATAACTCAGTTGCATTTTTTCTTCTATTCTTACTCACTCAATTTTAAACCTCAATCATCTTTCACTCAGTCCTTCCACATTCTCTGCACCTGTGCATAGAACTGGCATACGAGCAATATACAGAAGTAGAGGCCTTCTCTGCTTACAATACTCTGTTTATTGTAAGAAATAAAGAAATCGGTGAGATTTGAAAGAGAATTATCCCAAGTACAAAGAAGATAGTAAAAATTATAATTAATTTTTTAATTACAAAAAAAAAAAGGATTTATCCTAGAAAAAAATCAAAGGCATATATGGCACCTTTGTTACTGATACTACAATTTCCTGATAAATTTCATCAACTGACCATTCTATTTTGAATATTAAATGCTAAATATTAAGAAATCTAAAATAAAAATGGTGGCTGTATGGTAGAGTTGTTCATTAATTGTTACAGGTTTTTCAAACCTGGGTATGGCTGTCTGGTATAAGGGTTCAAATCACACTGTTGATGATCCTTTAGGCAGAATTTACCAAAGTTTGCTTTGGAAATTGGCAGGAAGAATGCATTGTGCCTCTTTCAAAAATCCCATGTGTAGTGAGATAAGCTTCTCTTGGAGATTCTTGCAATAATATATCGAGTTTGTCGCAAATCAATATTTACAGGTTACAAGGGAGAGTTAAATTTGCTATCTACGGCCTGCAAGATCATATCATTAATCTTTTCTCTATATCAATTAATTTTTTTAATGTTTTTGGTCAGTATCTCAAAAATCTTCTTGATTTAGGTTGATGGATCAATCTCAGATGTAGCATATTCAGTATATAGAGAAATTTAGAAATAGAATTCAGTGTCTGCAAATTATTACAAAATAAGAAAGGCAGATGCAAAGGAAGTAGAATCTATGCTTTACTGTAGGCATTGGCAAACCACAGTGATAATAATAGTGAAGGAAAAAAAATGGTTGAAGTACAAGCAAAAATCAATGATAACCAGCAATTTTCAGTCAATTTTTTTTTTTCTTGTGATGGATTCTTTTCTTTGAGATTTTGCTCTCAGATTTCCAACTTAAAAATATTTTAAGAGCCTTGATTTCAAAATTTCATTACTTCACCTGTTCACTTTTAGTTGCATAATCATAGCAATCAACAAATGTGTTGACCCAGGAAATTCCCTCAGGGGCCACTTTTACTCCTAAATCTCGAGTAATTGAAAGTTAAAGAGAACACTAAAATTTCATGTCCTTGGGTTAAATTCTGGAAAATGTGAACACGGTGTGTAAGTTGACTACCATAGTGTGACATAAAATACACACACACATTTTTATATATATATATATATATATATATATATATAATACCAAATTTGTAGATGGTAGAGATTATTCCAAGAAAGTCTTTTAATATAAAAACATTAAAAGTTAAATCCATGATGAGAGCTCAATATATCAATTTATATACAGAGCAATAATATATATATATATATATAATAAAAAGGCTTAAACACTAATATTCCATGGTCATAATTTATTCCATTGGAATTGTAAATACGATCCAATTCATCAGACCTACAAATTCAAAAGAAAACAGAAAAAACAACTCCGGAAATAAAAACAGAATTTAGAGAGAGTGTAAGTATGAGGGTGTGGGACGAATGTTAGAGCTAAAGAGAGGAGTAACAGACGAGAGAAGGTGGGAGATTAAACCTTAACAGAGAGAATTTTAGGAGAAGTGAGTGGAAGGGGTTTAAGTAAGAGAAATATGAATGTTGGCGGATGTCTAATACATTAAAGATACATTTTGTGGTGATATACACACCATAGACAATCTAATGTTGAAGATCAGAATAAGAGGGAGGGAGAGGAAAGAAAAGAAGAGGTGGTGGAAACTAAAATTGAAGGACATTTACTGAAAGGGCCGCTGTGTAATTGAGAAAATTTGACAAATTTAATATCGACTACAGGTTACAAATCAAATATAAACATATAAAAAATAAATATAATGATTATCTAATCTAGCAAGGACCTATATTTTTATGTTCAAAAACACATGCGAATACACACATACTCAATAACATATACACGTATATACATACATATACCCATGTACACACATAAATATATCCACACAAATATACACTTACACATACATACACACACACACACACACACATGCATATATATACATATACACGTATACATACATCTGGTTCAACATGTTAGCTCTATCTCTGATACTGAGCGCTTTCTAATAAGTAACGCGCCTATAACATACAAATAATTACACCTACATATATACATATACATATATGAGAAATTGTATGACAAAGTGGAAAGAGTGTACTTGTGACACATTTCATCCTTCAGGGCTTCATCAGACTAAATTTGTTTTGTTGATAGGACTAAACATGCACCCGACAGAGGGGTAGTGGGAATTTTAGAATATATATATATATATTATCTAGCCGAATGAAGTAAATTTGCACCCTGGCTCTTACAACATTTAACCATTCCTGGCAGATCTTTCAATATCACAGTATGAAATACCTACTTACAAAAGTGATGGAAAGAAAAATAAAAAGACTCTAAATGAATTCGGCTGAAAAAAAAAAATTTCTAAAATTCCAAGAAAGAAAATCACAATATTGATATATATTTTTTAATCCTAAGCTTTCGGCTTACATAAGCCATTATCAAAGATGACAATTATATTACAATATATTAAACAATACACGGACAAAACAATAATGATAGTCAGTTTTTGTTTGCATGGAACATTTTCAAGCAACAACAAACTCGTGCTTATAAGACGCTGGAAGCGAAAATCGCATTGCAGCTCATGTCACACATGACCATGCGAGTGTGAAAACGAGAAGTATTATTAAGTATGTAAAGCTGTTGGTATAAACCAATGGCTTCTGTTATAAATTATAGGCATTTAAGAATATTTGTGGAGATTTCAAAGTTTATTTTGTTCACAATTCACACAAATATATATATATATATATATATATATATATATATATTAGCTGATGCTATTTGGGCACTGAATGTTTTCCCTGCCTTGACTCCTCAATGATAAGAATTCAACATTTTCCTTTCTTATCAACATTCCTTTTGCCTTTGGAATTTTTTCTCTACTTTCAAGTCTTACTATCAATAGCTTGCAAGTAACACTTGAAGGCCTTTTAAAGAAGAAAGCTTCAACTACTAAATCATTGACTTCAGTAGTTCAAGCTGGATCCTTCTTCATATTTATTTATCCTTGGCCTTGTTAACCGCTGACCAAGTGAATTAAGCAGCTAACATGGTGTTAGGGTCATTCTTATGACAGCCGTATTTTGCAACATTTGCACAACACCACTGTACTGACCAGACCATCACTCCTATTTTGATGATTATGGACCTTAAAATGATAACTTTTATTTTAGCTTTAAAAGCTGCAGAAAGTGTAAAGATGATGTTGTTTCTGAATTACAGATTTGTCTATTGTATTTGCTTCCCCACTGTTAAGAGATTATATCATTTTTAATCATCTATGTAGATATATATATTTCATAATTCTCTTTCCTTTCAGAAATATGTGAATTTTTAAAAGTTATTTTCCACTAATTGTGTTAAAATACCAAAAGGTGTGTTTGAAATTAAGACAAGTTTCAAATAAAATCTTAACATAGCCAGTCAAATTCTTAATTGATCATATGGATTTTTTTTTAATTAATCCAACAAATTTTATTAAACGTTACTTCAGTGGATACTAATATTTGAATAGACACTTTGTTTATTTATTAAACAGCATGATTATTTTTTAATTGTTACTTAGGCTGAACTGTTGAGTGTATGCATGCATATATATATATATATATATATATATATATTACTGAAACATTATTATTAGTGGCTACCATTTATTTATTAACAGTATATTTATTTTTATCTACCAACATGAATATTCGAGAAATCTTATTAAAGAAATATTGGAGAGCACTTATTTTTCTTTTAATAATAATAATAGTTCTTGAATATTTATGCTGCTTTTGACAAAAATAAATAAATATACTGTTTGATAAATAAATAGAGCATCTACTCAATCATGGGTAACCCTAAAAATAATGTTTAATATATATATATATATATATATATATATATATATATATATATATATATATAAGGACAGATTAATACCAGAGGTGACAGTGTTTTATGCTAAACACAATATATGTATATAAAATAAAATATACTTTTAAGGTATGCTATATTGTACATATATATATAAAATATACTTTGAAGGTATGCTATATTTATGAGCTAAAGTGCTCAATGTCAGAGATAAAGCATATGTGAATATAAAAGTGGCCTGACAATTACGTTTAGTATGAAGCAGATTGTCACCTCTGACTTGATTTCAATGTCTGTGTGTGTGTGTGTATGTATGTATGTATGTATGTATGTATGTATGTATATATATATATATATATATATATATATGCACAAGGATGAGCAGGTGTTTCAACAGCCCAGTTAAGAAGGAATTAAAAAAATAAAAAAATTTCAGATTTTGGGAGTCCAACCAACAACTTTTCATCACACCCTTTGTCTTTATATATGTATGTGAAACTCTTACTTTAGTTGCTATCTCCACTTTTTTTAATTTTCAGTGAAATTAATAAAAGGTGATGCAGGTTTGATTCCTGTCAAAGGCACGATCTTTCTTTAGTAGGCCTTTCTCAATCTCGGCCAATTGATATTAATTTCACTGAAATTTCTACCCGGATTTTGGTGGGAAAAATAAAATCCGAGTGATGTGTCCCCAAATACAACACAATTTTTTATACAATGCAAAGAAATGATTTTCACTGAAAAGAAAGACCAAGCTAAACCTGACAGTAACATTTCTACAATCAAATACTTGGATTTACGTATTAAAAATCAATGTTCTTTGTTGTGGCCAGGAAGAGACCAATATTTTAATTTTCAAATTGATTTGTTGCAAATGAGTCTGCAAAGTTTCAAAGTGTTTTTGTTACAAGTGAAGAAATTAAGTGGTATCATACACCAATACATTTGTGTATGTGAAGCACATGCTAATAAAATGTATGTGTGTGTCTACTGACTGATTGCATGCAATTGCAGTAATTTTAAAACACTGAACAAAGAGAGGAGAGACAAGACTTAATTTCATTGTGGTATTTTATGTAGAAAAATCATCGCTGGCTAATGTGTTGCCATGGTCTATGTTGTTGATCGAAGCCTGGTCTAGTTTGATGTCTTTCACCGACTATCTTTTACTGTCATCGCAGATCTGGACTCTTTATTGCTATTTGACAGCTGTTGCTCAGCTCATGAATCCTATCTGAGTTTTGCATGGGAATATACTCAGTAACCCGAGCCGTGACCTATTTTCAGGTTATTTGCAGTTCAACTGTGTGGACGTCATAGAAAGCACATCACGTGACTTGTCATATCTAATCAAGTCACAGAAACCATTTATTTAATTTGGAGCCGTGTTTGTAAAGAATTGTAAAAAAGCTTTTCGTATCTACTGAGTTTGATCAGATTTATTTCTAAGCATCTCTTATTTGTTTGCACTTCACTTATTGGCCATAAAATATAGGAGTTTATATCGTATAACTGTTTAAGAAAATGAAAAGACAGATAGCAACTGAAATAATTGTACACACTGAAAGTAATACTTATATAGTTATAAGAAAAAAAAACAGCAACTAAAATATATGTATTCACTAAAAATAATGTTTATACTTTATAGTAATGAGAAAATAAAAACTGGTTAGCAACTAAAATAAATGTACCCACTAAAAATAACATTTATAGTAATAATAAAAAAGAGATGGGTTAGCAACTGAAATATGTGTACTCTCTAAAAAAATTAATGTTTATATTTAAGATTAGCATCTAAGTCTCACCCATTTACTGTTGAAATAGTTGAATGTAATCTCCACTTCTATTCTAACAGTTTTTTTTTTCTTGCACTTCCCACCTGTGAAACTCCTTTCCTCTTAGTTGCTTCCCTGATAACTACAATCTTCAAAAATTTAAATTCAACATCAATTACTATCTTCTGTTGCCTTGATCCCTGTCCTTTTTTCCTTTTCCTGTTAATGGCACTCCTGCCTTCCTTGTGGTGAAATGCTTTAAAAAAAGAAAAAAATGTCAGATAAAAAAAAATTTAATGGCTAATATGTACGTGAATAAAATTTGATGAGAACCTGACAATTGTAAATATATAAAATTTTCTTTCTAAATTAGTACTGAAACAATGTGGCATATCTAAATAAAATCATTTATTTGTAAGGACCTCTTAATCACTGTTGTTCCCCGGTCCACTCTGACCTGAGGTGGTGGCACCTGTTAGGGTTCCGGCTCTGGGCAAATAGTGAACTCCAAAATAAAACGCTATGAAAGTATAAAATTACCAACAATACCTACTTATAGGAAAATTACCAACTATATATTTCATATTTAGGCATAAAATTGTGTTCAAAATATTTAGATTTCGGCATCAAATAATCTATAGAGATTGAAATATCGCTAAACAAAATCAATCAAAACCAATTTTTAAGGCTTACATATTCCATATTCAGTACAGGTAATAAAATTCTCCTTTTCATTATCAAAACCTGTTCCAGTAGAAGTTTTCCAAATAGCTGCAGTATGATGATCTGAAGATGTCCTTGAAACATAATTAATTGAAATTTAACAGCTTCTTTCTTCTGATTACAATTAGACCCCCCCCCTCCCCAATATAAAACTCATTTGATTTTTCCCAAAAGTTCATGACCCTACAGAAATCCCATCATTGAGGAAGATAACATGGTCTTTTTTTTCTGGTTAAGTAAAGGGGGAAGCTCCTTTGGTTGGAATAATCAAGCATTGAAAACAAATCAATCTCTCTTTCACTCTGCTGACTTCTTGAATGGCACCAGATTTGGTATTTTCCTATACTTATATCACATTCCCTTATCAAGTTTTAATCATTTATTTATTTTTATTTTTTTGACAAACATTATTTTGAGAAGCCCACCTTTGTTAATGAAATATCTATTCCATTTAACCTCAACTCACACACAATTTAGAGTATTGAGTGAATTCATTCTTTTCTCTGTTGAATGTCATACTCATTCGGAAACTGTGATCGCAATGTTTTGGGGAGCTAGCTTTGGTAATTCAATGTAGACCAGTATGTGTCAATGTGTCAGATTGTCCCTACTTGGAATGTTTCCTTTTCTTGTAGCTGAACAGTGGCAGTTGATGACATTGAAAACATCATGAAACAGGTGACTCCTAATGTATTTTTGCACAAATTGTATATATTTTTTTTAATCAGATTTACTCTGAGCAAGGCAGTAAAGCCACTAAGACGCAAAGGGGGGGGAGTTTACTATGTATGAAAGAACTAGAAAGCATAAACATTACCTTTGAGTGAGATCAATAGAAGAGTAATCAGAAAGGCAATAGATAACGATTGACATTGCATTTAAATTTTTGAAGATTAAAGTTAACCAGAAAGTATGGTATCGGAAGTGAGTTTGACAAATGAGAAAAGAAACTGTTAGCATAGAACTTACTGTTCCATCTTGCCAATTCGACTGTAAATTGATGAGACCTTGTTGCTAATCTAGTACTGTGCTTAAATTAATAAAGTCTAGGTACCAAAGAGGAAAGCTCATCCGAAAAATTATCATGAAAATATTTGTAGAAAAGGCAGAGAGAGACAACTTTATGGCAGTGGAAAAGTGATTGGAGCTAAGATGCCAGGTTAGGACCAATAATATTGCTGAATCTCTAATGTATAGCATGAGCACCAGACCATATGTGGTAACAATATTCTAAACATGGATGACTGGTAGACTTATAGATATGTAGGATAGATTCTGGAGAGAAGAATTGTCTAGCATGGTACAATGAATTGACTTTTTTAACAGCTGACCTAACAATAGTCAATATAATCTTTCCAGTTCATGTCAGTCGAGAATTTATTATTTATAAACAAAATCTATGAAAGCAGTTTAATAAAATGTGAAAATTTATACTCTGAATTTCCCAAGCTTACTCTTCTCAATATGAGCTAGTTTAGGCTACATCTGCTACCAGTTTGTAGACATTGAAATGATGAAAATTGTTGATTGACAGCAGAACTTGTTCATAGTCCTTTAAAGTTCCAGATATCAACAAGCTAAAAGGTTTAGGTTTTTGTCACGTCTGAAGACAATGATTCCAGTCTATTTCTTTTGGGAACTTTGAAAGATTTTTTTTTTTTTTATCAACTTTGAAATCCAGTTGATAAATTTGTTCAAAAATAAATTATTAAACAATTTCTTGGTAGAAAACATAAATATTACATGATGAAGAAACGGAAACATATCGAAAATTCCTGCCAAGAAACGAAAATGGTATATAAGTTGTCTTCAGGTATTTAGTGAGAATCCATGAGCTCATCACTACTACCTAGATTTTTTTTTTTTAATTTAAGCACAATTCTAGACTGGTGACGAGGTCTCACCAAATACAGTTGAGATTGCTAGATAAGACCTAGGTTTCTTTTCTCACACTTCTTGCTTGTGGAACTCCCTTCCAGCTAACTTTAATCAACAAAAATCTAAATACAATGCCAATCACTATCTAGTATCCTTGTGATTACTCTTTCCTCTTCCCGCTCATTAGTAATGTTTCTGTTCTTAATTCTTCCACACCCCTTGTATCTCAGTGGCTTTACTGCCTTGCTTGGGGTGAAAAAAATTAAAATTTCACAAAGCAAAGAATAAGCAGATCTGATTTTTTCACAGATTTTCAATCTCAAATATGGCCAACCTTTTTGGCAAATATTAAAATAAAATTTTTAATGGGACAAAACTTAAATATAGTAAAAAGAAACCGTGACATACTGAAAATTAATATAAAAAAAAAGGGGATATAAAATGGCTACATTTTCAATCAAATTTTTATTTTTTTTTTTTTTAATAATAATGTTCAGCTTGTTTATACATGTTCATTTTGTAAAAGTAATTGTTACTAAAACTGTTACAACAGTAAAGAAATTTAAAAGTGTCTTACGATGATCTTGTGGGAAGAAAATAAAAAAAAAAATGTAAAGGATTTAAAAGTTGGGAAAATGGTATAAACATAAATAAAGTATGATGGTATACAAATATTGAATGATATGACAAAGAACTACTAATTAGTATTACTAACGATGGTGATAGTGGAATGTGTTTAATTGTATCTAAATTGTTTTCCAGGAGCTCCAAACGGACAAAGATTTCTTTCTGTGCCAAGTAATTCAGCATGGTTGTAAACTAACTCTGAATGGAGATGAATTTATAAATCTGAAGATATTAAGCTTAGCCAAGTATGGTACAGGGTTACAATAAAGGAGCACCCAGTAAGAATCTCATGCAATGAAAATAATAAAATAAAAATTGTATAATGATCTTCCTTGGACACTTTTTACTATGGAATGTTGTTTTCCCTGATATCACATGGATTGCCTCCCCCCAAAAAAAAAACCAACTTCAAAACTTACATAATGTATATTTAAAGTGATCAATGTTGATCATTTACATATTATAAATAAAAGATGTAATTTTTTTTTTCCTTGTGTTGTTTTCCTTTCTCTGAAATTGTATATGGTTTAGACCAGGTGTTCTCAACCAGGGGGTAATGTGCCCACCCCACGGGGAGTGAATCTTACTTTCCTTGTTTTTTTTTTATTTACAGAATTTTGTTTATTGAATTATGATACCCTGGCATTCTATTGAACTTAGGGTTTATTTGTCAAAAAAGACAATATCTTATATTCAATATGGATTCACCCTGACCTTTTAAATTGACCTTTTTGTTGAATTAAAATACTCTGTTGAATGTTTTGTTTATTGTAGTATGCTTCAGTTTATTTATTTAATAATTAGTTATAAATTAAAACAAATTACTGTACATGTATTCAAGTTTTAAACTCCATCAATATTTTCTATTGCTATTAAATTTATAAAACCCCTCTATAAAAATAATCAATGTAAATATATATTTACTAATATGGAAAAGAATGAAGATTTTTAATAATGTATGTATTTTTATTTGGAATGCACCTTTTGAGTCGGACAATCTTGGAAAGGCGGGGATGATATTCTGACATTTGGTGAAAAGGGTGCATGGGGCAAAAAAGGTTGAGAACCATAGGTTTAGATGCTTGAAAAATAATAATAATAATATACTCCTATAACCCCTTCATCCAGCACCAGATATAACCCCATGTGTGTGTAATTATATATACATATATTTTAAGATATTTTCATGTTTATACATTCTTTTTAATAGATACAAATATTTAAATAAATGCTCTGTTTATAATGAACAGTATTAACATTTACCAACCTGAATGTCCGAGAAATTGTCATAGAAAATATGCGTCCTCCATGACAAAATCGGTAAAAGCACATCAGGCTATATGACGGTTCCATATAGGATATAGGTTCGATTCCTGTTGGAGGATGCATATTTTCTATGATAATTTCTTGGACATTCAGACTGCTAAATGTTGTTAATATTGTTTATTATAAACAGAGCATTTACTTAAAATACTTGTATTTATAAAAAAGAATGTATAAACATAAAAATGTCTTAAAATAATTGTCAGACTTTGTCCATTTCATAATGTGTGTGTGCGTGTATATATATATACATACATACATACACACACACCGGGTGTAACAGCATAATTGTCCATCCCACAAAATGTTTAATATAAAAAAAAAACAAAAAAAAACTAATCTATTTTCTTTTTCTCAGGTTTTCAGATAAGGCATTTAACCTTCTTGATACCATTTGTTGTAAGAATCACTGAAAAAACTTTTTCAGTTAGAAAGAGGACAGGTTAAAATCATTTGTACCAAACTTACTGTCATCCCAGATTAGCAATGGTGAGAGGGAAAAGATCATTCAGGCCTTCTGTAATGGTGTCAACATTCATACTCTGGCTTCCATCTTCAAAGTCTATTCAAGAACCATCAAGAGAATGGTGAATAAGTTTAGAAAAGAGGGAGCAATGGAAAGGAAAACTGGATCACAAAGTCACAACAGCAAGAGGGATCATCATTTCAACTGAGAGCTAAATACATTCTTACTGTTCAAAGTAGAGTCCAATAGTGTTATAAGAACCTTGGATAATTCCAGTAAGATATCGTTAATCATCTCTCAGATACAAATGGTTCAAAGCTTAATCTAACAATTGGACAATTTTGCTGTTACACCTGATTATATATATATATATATATATATATAAATATATATATGAGTCATGGCAGAGTAGTGGATAGCAGCTTGGATTGATGAATCGGTGAGTGTGAATTCCAATTTGAATCCATTACATTCAAAAGGTAGTAATCCTCTTCTCCCTCCAGCTATGGGTAATTAGCAGGATAGACTGGGTTCTATAGCCTTGGATGGCAACTGGTCTAGGAGAAGGACAACTCTGAATTCAAAACCTGCAGAAGGTTGTTTGGGGGAATCTTGTAGCATGTAGTGAACCAAGTCTTTGTATTCAGCACTTCAAAAAGTGTGGTTGATCCTGCACAATGACTGGTGTCTTGTTGTCGGTTCCTAGGAACCACTATAATCAAATCATGTACAATGGTGTCTTATATATCGGTTCCTAGGAACTGAGCTGCTTGACCTCATACATTGAATACAATGAGAGATTATTTTATTATTATGTTATATATATATATATATATATATATATATATATATATATATATATATATATATATATATATATATATATAATTATTATTATTATTACGATATGCATATTACTATATATGAGGTAGGTTGTTCTGGGTAGTGGACGTGACAGAGTTGGTCAGTAGTATTATGCATCTGTTTTCATGTAATTTATTATTATAGATTATTTTATTATTATGTTTTATATATATATATATATATATATATATATATAGACCAAATAGACTTGGATGGCAGCTGGTCTAGGAGAAGGACAACTCTGAATTCAAAACCTGCAGAGGGTCGTTTGGGGACCCTATAGCACGTAGTGCACCAGGTCAAGTCGGATTGAATGGGGGAGAGTCGAATATATATATATATATATATATATATATATATATATATATATATATATATATATATATATATATATATAGGTTTGTATATATTATCATAGGTTTGGTAAATATATATTTTTTTTTATTTTAAACAACAATGCATTGGTAGTGTTGGTATTCATAAGTTCTGCCCTGTTGTTAAATAAAAGATTTGAAATACACACCAAAAATTTCCATTGCCCAATATCCAATCCAGATAGAAAATGCATTTATGTTTATTAAAAAATTTACATTTAAATGCTGAAATTTGGGGATGCTTAAATTAAAAAAAATATTAACCCTGCCTGATGATCCTTACTGCAGAGGGAAACTTAAGTAACTGGTAATTATATAAAGATATACAAATGCACTTCTATATGGGTTTTCATTGAATGAGACTATACTAAGAAAGCAATTATTTTAAAACATAATGCACCAAATGCATTTGCTTATTGTGCATGTAATCTAATACCAGTGCAAGTGAAATAAAGTGTTCTTTTGTTTGCACTGTCAATACCAGATGACAGTATTAGCAACCTTTAACGTTTGTGCCTGCAAAAATATGGTTTGTTAAAAGGACAGTTTTTCCTTTGACACTGCTATTATTTTAACTACCTTCACTCCTTGGCGATGTTTATTGTTTTAAAAGTTGTAATAAAGCCTTAGCATATGAAAGTGAATTTATATATTTTCTTTGTTCTTGAGAATTGGCAACAAAAATAAGAAACACTATTTATTTATTAAATTGTTCATTTACGAAAATAATTTTATATTTAAAGCTTTCTAATGACTAATTTAATTGTAACTCTTGCAATGCAATATTTATCATTTACCAATTTATAAAGAAATGAATATGAAAACAATTTTTTATTCATAAATTTATAAACATTTACTAAATTATTAAAATATGTGAACCACTTAAAAGGAAATCTTATTTACCATTTCATAAACTTTAAATCAATTGACAATTAGTTGATGTTTTATCAACCATTCCAATAAACAATATCCTATTATAATTGTACTTGCCTCTCGCTTAGTTTGCATGACTGTTACGCCCTGTCAATACCTTATAAATAATGGACTATTCCATTTTGATTGTGTGGAAAAACACAACTTATCAGAGACGCTATTTGGTTTCAATGAAAAAAAGATACCTTATAAATAATGAACTATTCTGTTTTGATTGCATGAAAAGACAAAATACATATCAAAGACACTATTTTGTTTCTGTGCAAAAATGAAAAAAGGAGGAGAGAGAGAAGTATTTCAGTGAAATGGAAAAAGTTGTCAATTTCAAATCTTTTCATTTGTACCCCCTTACTTCTTAGAATAATGACAAGCATTCCTATTTATGATTGTTATTGCAAAGTTGTTAAGCTCAAATATTTAACAAAGTGATAGGGGAATTTCTCCAGATATTTTATATTATTATATTTGCATGAGCTCATTCAATCATTAACTGAAGAATTAAGATTCATCAGAAATTTAAAATAGGAAAAACCGTGAAATTTTCACAGTTTAAAACTAATAATAAATAGCGTAAATAAACAATCTAATAAATAAATGGGGTTTATTATTTTTGTTGTCATTTCTCAATAATGAAGAAAATGTATAAATTCACTTTCATATATTTAGGTTTTATTACAATTTTAATAATCACTTTTGAAAACAAATATTGCCAAAGATTGTGAGAAACTAGTCCCAGCTTTCCAACATGAAATGGTTATGATTAAATGTGAAACGGCTTGAAAGATTAGAGCAGACAATTCTCTCTTTTAAGCAGAGGAATAAAGACTCACTCCTGCTCAGGGTGTGACATAGAAGAAGAAAATGCTTTTAGTAGAAAGTCGATGTTCTTTCTTTAGAGCCCAGCAGATAGATCTCTTTCTTGAAACAGGTTCTGAAGATGACTCGTGTTCTATTGCTGACCTGATGTTATCACAGACGATGTCAAGTACTCAATGCCAAAGAGGCACATATTCTCCATATTTATAGAGATTAAGAGGCTCAAAAATATCAGGAATATTTCCCTCCAAAATTGCTATTCAGTTTCCCGGTTCTCTAATTTGTCAGAAAATATATTCTGACAAGAATCAAAGTTTTGGGAGTTGCTTTTTGGAAGCAAGGATCTGACAAGTTGTGAGCGTTAACCCCAAAACTTTATGGCACCATGCTGAGGGCAAGAATGGTCAGACTCCTTTTTATATTTTCCAGCTCTCTCATTTGTCAGAAAATATATTTTTATCTCTGATAAAGATCAAGGGTTTGGAAGCAGGGGAAAATGTTGGGACAATGATCAGAAAAGAGGCTAGAACATGAATTTGTAAAACATTGTAGTAGCAGTTCTCAGATTAAATTCTAATAAGATTGAAGGTAGTTAAAATAATAGCAGTGTCAAGGGGGGGGAATATCCTTTTGACACACTGTTTTTTTTTGCAGGTAAAGGGTTAAACATTGCTGCAGCAACTTTATGTCTGAATAATGCAAAACAAAGATCATCTTTGTAAAATCTAAAGTCCAAAACTTGGATTGGAGGGTATCCACATATGGATGCACAAATGGAAATAATAATAACAGAGAAAAATATATTTAATAGTAAGGACAAAATATGCCATCATGGATACACTAATTAAAATAAATATTAAAAGATGCAAATTTCATGCAGAGATGTTTATAGTCTTGATTCTTCTGAACAGTTCAGTTATAGTTTTAAGTAATTCAAAGGTTTTTTTTCCAAAATTTCCCTGAATGTCAAAAATCCAGGATTGAATTTTAAGCAGAAGTTATTAAAGGTAAATTTTTGGCATTGATTAACTTTTGAAGACTCAATTGTTTTTAAGTCACAGAGTTGAATTTAACTCTCCATTCAGGATAATTATCCTTCGATGTTGTTTCTGTCTGTAACAGAAACAAAAAAAGAAAAAGCAGATCTTTTTCAAGAAATGGTCCCTTGAAGATGGCATCTAGATTGTTTTCAGCTGAGACATTAACTCATCTATACTCAGTTCCGTGTTTCCAACTGTTTCTTCATTTGTTGTCGACTGAAAGAGGAAAAAAGAACATGAATAGAGAAATACAAAGTTAATATTTGAATGGCAAATACAAGAAGTCATGTGGATTTTATTAATCCAAGTATCAAAGCTAAAACAACTTGTGAAGGTCATGCCTTTTAATCTGGTGACATCCTTTTTTTTTTCCAGTCATTTAAAACAAAGCAATAAAGCCGCTAAGTATCTGTCTATATTTTCGAGATGAGGTATTGTAACTATTTACACTATTTACATTGTTTGGACTGTATTCACGATGTTTTGGCTGTTGTACGCTCTGACCTTCTTCTGGATCTGCCTATATTTCTGAGATGAGGCATTTTAACTATTTACACTATTTATATTCTTCAGACTGTTGTCCTCATCTTTATTGTCCTATTCAAGACGTTTCGGCTGTTTTTTGCTCCAGCCTTCTTCAGGACCTGTCTCTATTTCTGAGATGAGGTATTGTAACTATTTACACTATTTATATTGTTCAGCCTGTTGTCCTCATTTTTGTTGTCATATTCACAATGTTTCGGCCATTGTACATTCCGGCCTTCTTCAGGTGATTGGAATTTCTTGGTTTCAGGTTTATATAAGCAGAGTAATAGAATGAACAAAGGAGTACTGAACTGCCTGTTAAAAAGCAATTTCGAGACACTCATGGGTAAATTGTAAGCCATGCTTCATAATGACCAAAAGGAAGAACGGATTCATTAATCTATCATGCAGAAGTAACAGAAAGTGTCCCAAGTGTCACCTACCTACCTACTAACCAAGAGGCTGTACAAGTATATCCCTCAAACAACCAAACCAAATCTATTTCTCACTGTGGCATTAATTTCACTTTTCTTTGTGAATGTACTTTGATACAAACACAACCAGTCAGTGAAAGCCCGAAAGAGCGCCCCTGAGCATGTTTACACTAAGAGTTCCTACCCGATTCATTGTGATTAGATTTCAAAATAATGAAGCTATGTATAAGGTGACCCTGATTCATCATAATCTTGCATTTGAAAATTTGGTTTCTGAAATCTGACTGTAATTAAAGAAGACCTACCGTACTTCCAGGCACTGTATATTCCAATTTGATTCCTTCTGATAAGACAGGCACATTTCCTTCAGCAGCCTTTAATTCTTCATCTGTTGTCTCAGATACAAGTTCAATTTCTGGAACACAAAGAAGAAAACAAGAAAATTGAACCTTATTAACTTTTGAGTCTTATTTTTTATTTTATCTATGGTGTAAGTAAGCAGTATCAAATGGACATAAAGAATAAGCATCTGGTAAGATTTGAACTTGCACCCCTTTGGGATCCTCATGAGATTTGAGCTCACATTCCTTACCTTTTAGGATCCTCATGAGATTTGAGCTTGCTTTCCTTATCTTTGGGATCCTCATGAGATTTGAGCTCAAATCCCTTATCTGTGGGATCCTAATGTGTGTTGAGCTTTTGGGATTCTGTTGCAATCTGAGCATGTATCCCTTGGATTCCCTTTTTGGATTCTGATGCAATTTGAACTTGCATTCTTTATCTATGGGATCCTAGCAAAATTTTAGCTTATATCACTTATCTTTGGGATCTTGGTACAATTTGAGCTCATATTCTGTATCTTTGGGATTTTGGTGGAAACTGAGCTAACTCTTGGATTTTGTCAATTAATATTATCATAGGATGTGAGCAAATTTTGCATATAACTTCCTGTCATCCGGTTTGGACTATGTACATATTCTATGTGTATACATCCTAAGCTCAACTGTGTCAAGCAGTCATTTACATGTTTGTTGCAGCCACCGACATCCTTTGAGCATTGTTTCTGCATCTAGTAGTTATGAGTTCTTCTTTCAGGTCAGCTGACTGATGCACCTGACTTCTCTGAAGCTCTGATATGAGATGGAGTATAAAGCCTACTTTGTATCTCTTTCGGTGAGCCCAGTACATATTGGGAGTCACCACAGATCAACTTATCCTAGAACAACACTTCTTTATTGACATTCAAAGACTATTACATTAAATCTTGATTAAAAATAGCAGATGAGTTGTTGTTATTCTTATATTAGTGTACTGTGCTGTCAAAATTGACAAGCATGAGCTGTTAGAAAATTTTAATAGTGAGATGCAATGAAACAAATGTCTTGCAAAAATGTATTGAAATTTAATAAAGCAGAGATAAAGAATTCACAACTAAAATAGACGCCAATGAACCGATTAATTAATCTGTTCCAATTGTATTTTTAGATGTTCAATGGTATCTAGGATTTATTGATTATTCCTGGTATTATATAAATTGACTACAGTGGAAAGGTTTAACATTCAGGCAAGTACGGGAATTACATATGCACAACGCCATACGAATAGGGAGAATAAAGCAGGAATATATTGCACCACTCTTCTTCTTCTTCTATGGGATGTGTCCCTTCAGGACGTTGGTTATCATGTCTCACCCATTTCTGGTCCTTTGTAGCTCTTAATAAAATTTGTCCTTTTGCTATCTCTCTTAATCTCTGTTCTGCCAACCATTTATACAAGCTTGTTCTTCTTTTATGTGACATGTCTCTTCAGGGTGTTGATGATCATGGCTCTCCACAATTTCCTGTCTTTTGTAGCTCATAGTAAATTTCATCCTTTTGCTATCTTTCTTTATCCTTGTTCTGCAAACCATTTACACGGTCTTGTTAGGAAGGTTATTTGATACTCACATCTATCTCTCTTGCTTCCAATATGTCATGTGGGTATCAAATTTTCTAAGCCCTCCTTCCTCATTATGTGCCCAGGAACCCTCCTAAATGGTGTTCTGCCATCCACTTACACAAGCTCGTCAAGTAGGCTATGCACTGCTTTTCTTTGTCCCTCTTGCTTTCAATATGTCCTGTGGGTGTCAAATTCTCCAAGCCCTTACAGAAGTTGTTACAGGTATGAATTACCCACCAACCTGGACGAGCAGGCAAAGCCCTGAATAAAACACCTACATATAATATGGAAAACAGGTTTGTATTCTTATTTCTCAGTGTGGCGCTTGTCTTTCATTGTTTTATTTTGTGAGCATGCCTTGCACCCTTCCCCAACTTTTGGTGAACACTGACATAATCAAGGATAGAAATGCAATGTGGGGTAGTAATTGGCTGGTCAGTGGAAAGCTTGAGTGAGTGTTGTGTTGTATGCTTGCAATCAGCACAGAAAAATATTTTGTTGTCAGTTCTTCTTGAAATCCACTTTACCAGCAATAAATA
This sequence comes from Acanthosepion pharaonis, assembly GCA_903632075.3. Lineage (NCBI taxonomy): Eukaryota > Metazoa > Mollusca > Cephalopoda > Sepiida > Sepiidae > Acanthosepion > Acanthosepion pharaonis. Next base: position 89,741 of record CAHIKZ030000625.1, read on the forward strand.
AAATAAAAAAAAGATTCTAAACTCTAATTATTCTGAACATTTTCCAAATTCCCATGACTCAAGCGAATCTACACTTAGACAAATAGGCTGCAATTCCTTTCATTCAGGTGTATCACAAATGTGAGATTTTGACACTTGGCTCTTTAAATCTGTTAAAATGTTGACTCTTAAAGCAAAGATGAAGAACATATCAACTACAATGTTTTGATGAAAACTAGAAAAATGAAATGTATGTAATAATGAAAATACAGTAATGTTTAATCTTATTACTTGCAAAAAAAAACAGTGTGTTAAAAAGGCTTTTTTTTCTCTTGACACTGTTATTTTATCTAAATTTACTCCTCAGCTACGTTTATTGTTTTAAAAAGTGATTATTAGAATTTTAATAAAACCTAAACATATGTAAGTGAATTTTCTTTGTTCTTAAGAATTGACAACAAAAGTAGTAAACACTATTTATTATATTGTTTATTGGAATGGTTGGCAAAACATTGGCTCACTGATTCAAACTTTATAAAATAGTAAATAATAAGGATTTTGTTTATAGTTGGTTCACATATTTTAATAATGTATAAATTCACTTTCTTCATATGTTTAGGTTTTAATACAATTCTAATCATTACTTTTTAAAATAAACATTGCTGAGAAATGAAGGTAGTTAAAATAATAGCAGTGTCAAGGAAAAAACCATCTTTTTGACACAGTTTTTTTGAGACAAAAGACAAAAATAAAAATACAGAATCAAGAAAAATGTTGACTTATACAAATATTTCAGAAAATAGGAAAACAAAAGTTTTAAAAGTAAATTAATTAAATTACTATTTAGAAATCTGTACAGAAAACTGAAATAATTTTTTTTAAAAACGTTGTCAGAATCAACTCACCCCATTCATTGTCCTCATGCTCGACAGGTGAAATTTCTACTTCTAATATTGTTTCTTTTGGTTTAAGTGCTTCTCGTTTCTGGAAAAAGACAGAAAATTATAGTGTAACAATTATGATATAAACTATTACTAAAAGATTTGAAGGCATTTAAGCATGAAATTCAACCTGTTCAATATTCTTGAACTTTTGGATAATGTCTTGTACAATATTTATTGCAATGTAATTTGAAACCAAAATATATCTATCAAAATTATAATGGTAATATTAACGCTACAAGGAAACATTTGGCATTTACTGACTGAGCAACCAGTTACTATTTTCAGTTGAAATTCATAATATCTTTCTTAAAACAATTTTTCAGGAAAATAAATTCCCAAGTCAGTTAACTGATATAGTACTTTCCAGTAGCGATCAGAGTTTCCTGCCTAACCATTAGTTTGAAGTAGTTTTAGCCATTGTGCTCTCCAGCCTTCCTCAGGTGATATTGATCTGGTTAACCTACAGGGAATTCTGAACTGAAACCTTTATTTAATTTATGGTGTTCTGTCCAAAATTCCTTTTAGGTTACCCAGATTGATATACACCTGAGGAACACTGGAAGGTTCAACAACTGAAACATTGTGGTATCAATGATAAAGATGAAGGCAATAGTCCTAATATAAATAGTGTAAATAATGGTAACCTGTCATCTTGGAAATTCAGACAGAAAGAGAAGTATTTCTTCTGACCTGGAATTCTTCCTGTTGTCGTTTACAATGATTATCATCACACTGAGGGTTCGGTTTCATTTGCATTGTAGGGAAGAAGTCTTCTAAGGCATTGTAACCAAGATAAGGTGTGACACTTCCAAACTCCAGCAAATATCTACAAGGTAAGAAACAAAGACACAAATTTGGGCATGCACAAGTAATTATGTTGTGTACATTTCTATACTGAGAGGATGCACATATTGTTTCCCCCTTTCATCTTCCATGAAACAACAATGGACAAACAGTCCCTTTACAATTTACTCATGAATAGAGGTGAGACAGAATCTCTTTTATGGATTGTGGCTACCAATTCCTAGATAATAAAGAAAAAGAATCCGTGGAGAGCCATGTTCATCTACAGGGTGCAATGGGTAAATTTTTGACATTTTTTTTTAATTTCATGCATGCACAGTGTTTTTGATTTTTTCAACTGCACAGTATAGTAGGGTCAGTTGGGCACCCTCTGTAGGAAAAAGATCACCATGACACAATTCACTCTGTCAGTGGAAATGGCATGCTGTACTGCTTGGCATTCACAACATAAGCTCCAATACAAACATTTCAGACAGTGCAGAGGATTCAGAAAGTGTTGGAGGAGTCTAACAATGATTATGAAGGTACAGTAACTCAGAAAACTAACTCTGATCATTCTTATATCCAACACAGAGGCCTACATCAAGCCTTGAGAAGGTAGTGCTGCTCTGGATCAAGAGGTTGGCTGCTGGAAGATTCTATATCTGGCAACAGGATTCTGCACCATGCTACACAAGCAAAACTCAGTCATGTCTATCAGACAATTTTTGCGATCACATCACCCCTTACACCTGGCCACTTAACTCCTCAGACTGCAACCTTATTGATTATTAAGTTTGGGGCGCAGTTGAGGGAGAGACCAACAAAACTCCTCGTAACACCAAGGACAATCTGAAAGCAATGATTATGACAGCATTCATCAACTTAAACAAGGAGACCATTCAGAAGAGTTGCAGGAGATTCTGAAGTCATTTGGAGGCTGTGGTTGATGCCAATGGTGATTTTATTGAATAAATTTACTCTTTAGTTAAAATGAGATGTCAGTGTTACTTTCATTTATGCGTAATTTACACAACAATTTATCCATCGCACCATGTATGTCCTTAAGGGGAAATGTCATTAAAAAGAACAGAAGCCCAAACCTGTCCAACATATAGAATATGAATAGACCAGTAATGTTTCCATCATCTAATATATTGACCAATGTAGAAATGCTTTTTATATGAAACTGAGATAGGGCCAGATGAGTTTAAAATACAATCACAGAGTTTTCTTTTCTTCTAATCATTTCACCCAAAGCAAGGCACTAAAGCCACTAAGATGCAAGGGGTTACTGGAAATGAAAGAATGAGAAGACGTTAGTGATGATAAAGGACAATAAAAGAACAGGTTACAGGAAGACAGAAGATGGTGATTGATCCTGCATTTAAATTGTTGAAGATTTCAAGTGGCAGGGCAGTAAGAAACCTGACCTGAGTTCCACACATGAGATGTGTGAGAAAAGAAACTATTAGAATAGAACTTACAGTTTATCTAGCTAATTCAACAGTAAAATGAGACCTAACTGCCAATCCAGTAGTATGCTTAAATTTATATGGTTGCAGTACCAAAGAGGAAAGCTCATTAGCACAATTACCATAAAAATATTTATAGAAAAGAGAGAGGGAAGTGAATGAAGTCAAGACGCCATGTCAGGACCAATAACATTACAGACCCTTCTTTGAATTTTATCAAGAATCTCTAGATATATCACAGGAGCTCCAGGCCAGATATGGTAGCAATATTCAACGCATGGATGAATGGCAGATTTGTAAATCTGGTTGATACAGCCAATGTTAACCCCATTCCCTGGTGTAGGCATGTATATACCCTTTTACCAAAAGTGTTTTTTTCAGACACAGATGAATAAACACATCCAAAACATAATGTTCAAAAACCTTGATTCTTTTTATGCCCTTCTAAAACTAATCCAATTGTCAACTCATACATCTGGTAGGGGTGTTAGGCACCGCTTGGGTATTTCAACGTGCCTCAGTTTCTTAGTTACTCTATTAAAAACAAATAAAAAAAAATTGTCTGAAAATGAAACATTTTACCCCAAAATAGTTGGTGGGGGGAGGGGTTTAATGAAAATTCAGTCACAGCTCAAAATGACAAATACAGCAGTTGAAGTTTGATAAAAACCTCGAGTGGAATTGCTGTAAGGAACTAATGAGTCTAGTAAGAAACAGAATGTCAGCAATGGGGAAGCTGTGAAGGGCAGTGAACCCTCAGCTCATGAATTCAATTTGTTTCTGAAAGCCATTTGTGAACAGAAACTATTTCCCCCGTAAGAATCAATGTAAAATGGATTAATCTGTTCCAGGATCCCAGATGATTGCTTATTTAAACTTTTACAACAGGACATTGTGCACAAGTTCATCTACAAAGGACCAGTGAAAGTCATTAAATCTAATAAATAAAAAAAAGAAGATAATACTAAACAGATAAAATATAAAAGAAAACTTAATTTCATTTTACCAAATCTGAACAGTGATTGGTGGGGGGTGGGGGTGTTAACAGCATAAGGGGGGGAGGTGGTGAAGGAGGAGAAAAGGAGAGAGATATTGTTTGGAAAGTGTGTCCTCTTTCATTAAAAACATCAGATAACTGCCTTTTTAAGGTTTCTTTTCGTTCCCCACTGTTCAACACCTGAAACTTTTTGTTCAGAAAATTTGTTCATAAACCGATCTGTTCATGATGACAGGGATTCATGACTCAAGGTCACACTGTATTTGTAGTGGAATTAATTAACGATTTGAGTTTGAAGTTATCTTTATGTACTGATAAAATGGAATCACAGAGAAGGCTGGAACAAGAAAAATAAAAATAAAATAATGATTGGTCAGAAGAATATTCCCCCCACCAAAAATCTGATTGACCTGATCATTGCGTAAAAGAATATCCCCCCACACCAAAATCTGATTGACCTGATCATTGCATAAAAGAATATTCCCCCCCACACCAAAATCTGATTGACCTGATCATTGCGTAAAAGAATATCCCCCCACACACCAAAATCTGATTGACCTGATCATTGCGTAAAAGAATATCCCCCCCACACACACCAAAATCTGATTGACCTGATCATTGCGTAAAAGAATATTCCCCCCCACACCAAAATCTGATTGACCTGATCATTGCGTAAAGAATATTCCCCCCACACCAAAATCTGATTGACCTGATCATTGCGTAAAAAGAATATCCACCCCCACACCCAAAATCTGATTGACCTGATCATTGCGTAAAAGAATATATCCCCCCCCACACACACAACAAAATCTGATTGACCTGATCATTGCATAAAAGAATCCTCTTAATGTAATAAAACTTTTCAAAATGGCTGCCTAGTAGTCTCATCTTTTTTTGTGGCAGTGAATTTTCTTGGCATAGTGAGTAGCAAGAATAATATTATTTCTGAATGCATTTAACATTACTTAGCAATGTCCCTCATGGGTGGGGCATTTATATAATTTCCAGTTCTGTAGTTGTTTATTTGTCAGCACTACCAGTGATATCCTGTGAGCTGCATTTCTGCACCTTGTGGCTATAAAGTTCACCTTCTAAGTCAATTCTTTGATGCACATGGTTCTTATAATGTTTTGGTGTGACAAAGCTTACTCTTAGGGTGAACCCAGTACATATTTAGGTCACCACAGATCACCCCCACCTTTTTAATAATTCCATGTTGACATTAAATTTGATTCAGCTTTGATATTTCCTGGTTTGAATTACATACTACACAATGCAATAAAGTGAAATATTTTTAATTTCCTCACTTGATAAAAAGAAAACCTTTGAGGCAATTCTTTTTTTTTAATTAAGACTTATTAAGTGTAAGCACAAACTGAAAGAAATAGGAGTCAAAAATGAATTTCAATGATTATTATATGATAAAAATGCAACAGAAATGAAATGAAAGAAATACTAGTCGAAAATTAATAATAATTGACAATGCTTCATCAGAGAAATTCAAAGACTATTACATCAAATATTACTTCATGTAATAAAAAGAAAAAGGAATAAGATGAAAGAAATACTAGTCGAAAATTAATAATAATAATAATAACAACAATGGAATTTGAATAATGCTTTCAAAAAGACTTTTCCTTGTAAGAAACAAAATAAGTAGACTTCTTACTTGAGAGTATTTTGTACAAGTAATCCAGCAACAACTGCCATGGTGGTGGGCAAACTGGCTGCACAGACCCCTTCTCTTTTCAGTGTTTTCTCATCAGTTTTTGTTGCAACAACCAAAGGCGGGGCACACTTGACAGGGAGAGAGAGAGAAAGAAAGATTCTTCTACAATTATTCTTTAAATTTTGATGAGTATTTCTTTGATTGTAAATTTAGTTGCTTTTAATTGTTAAATGAGTGGTGGGTGTCAATTTTGGTTCTATAAAAGGGTCTCTGGCAGCAAACATCTCTCTCTAAAATTTCTCAAAATATTACCACCAAAATATTACCTCAGTTGTTCATGGTCAAAATGGATGTTTTTAAATAAAAACCAAAACAAAAATAAATGCAATTATTCCAGCATTTCATATATATATATATAAATTTAAAGAAAAACAGACCACTTTATGGCTCCATTTGTAATAATTTATTTCACCAGAGAATTTTATTTTTTTCTGGATCTTCAGACTTCGCTTTCAAAAGGTGAAACAAAAAATGAATTTAAAATTTACACTTTTGACAGGCAGTATTAAGCTTATATAAGTTGACATAGAGGGTGGTGAGGAATAGTGTGAGAGACATGGTCAAGTTTAGAGAGGGAAGGGAGAGTTTTAAAATTTATTTTTATATTTCTTTTTATTATAAGACTTAATATTGAAGAAGGAGTGGGTAAGGATCTGACATTGACCTATTTAATCAGTCAACTCAACAGAAATGATATGGGAAAAGGAAAAAGAGAAAAAAGAGTAAAAGAAAAAGGGGAGGGGAAGTAAAGAGATAAGAGATGTACGTATATATATATATATGTGTGTGTGTGTGTGTGTGTGTGTGGATATAATTTAAAATTTAGTATAAAACAAAATATCTAAACACAAAGTTCTTTTAATTTGAAAATTCTTTAACTGAAATTAACTCAAAAGCTGGACAATTCCAAGGAAATTCTATCTGAAATCTTGGCAATGTTTCACCTGTTCAAATGACCTTTATTCTCTTGCTATCACTATTACTGTAAACACTTTTAACTCCCTTGGCAATATTTACTTACAAGATTATAAAAATATGTAAACCAAATACAATGGTATATTTATTATTTTGCTTTAATAAAGATTTATTATTTACCATTTTATAATGAAATAAATCTAAAAAAGAAATCTTTTTATTGAAAAATTTATTAAAAAATTACAAAATTATCAAAACATGTAAACGAACAGAAATTCAATATTTATTTTTTACCATTTTATAAGTAACTAAGAAATCAAGTATTTTTTTCATCCAATCTAATAGAGTTTAATATCTTTGTTGCCAATTCTCAAGAATTAAGAAAATGTATAATCCACTTTTAATATATTTGGGTTTTATTAAGATTATTTTAATCAACATTGCCAAGGGGATCAAAAGTGTATACAATAATAGTGGTGTCAAGGGAATAACCATCCTTTTGACATAGGGTCTTTTTTGCAAGTACAAAGGTTAAACGTTGCCAAAATTTTTTACTCTCTTTTATATGTCAAAAATAATTCCTACTTTTTTTTTCAATTTTCGAAGTTCAGGAAGAAAAAAAATGCATTGCAATAAAACAGATATCCTGTGCTGGAAAAAATCTTCTGCAGCTGATACATATATATATATATATATATATATATATATATATACATGTGTGTGTGTGTGTGTGTATATATATATATATATATATATATATATATATATATATATATATATATATATATATATATATATATATATATATATATATATATATATATATATATATATATATATATATATATATATATATATATATACATATATATATATATACATATATATACATATATATATATATATATATATATATATATATATATATATATATATATATATATATATATATATATATATATATATATATATATATATATATATATATATATATATATATATATATATATATATATATATATATATATATATACATATATATATATATATATATATATATATATATACATATATATATATATATATATATATATATATTTATAAAAAGGATAACTATATATATATATATATATATATATATATATATATATATATATTTTACTATCATCTGCTTTTCTTACAATTTTTTTTTGTTCAAAATGTTTGTCATAGAAACTGATCAGCACAAAGCCTTTTTTTATTATTCTTTTCTAAAACAAATCTAAAACAGCAATAAATTAGCATTTGTAATAACAAAAATTAGTAATTTATTTACAAAAAATGTTCCAACTGTTCTTTTTCATTATTTCATGCCAGACTATGACATTGTTCTATGGCCATTTTGTAAACAATATGAGTTGAAAAAAAGAATAAGCATTTGACAAGATTCAAATCTGCATCTGTTTTTTTTCATAAGGTGGAATTCATATAAAATATAATTTTTATTGTAACCTGATCATATGCAATATAGGTGAATAATTCAATGAGAAAAATTGAAAATAAATACAATTTATATAAATAAAAATTAGAGACATGTCATAATAGAACATTCCATCTTAAATAAATTGACAAAGTTTTGCAGCAATTTTTAATATCAACTTGAGATTTTTCTTGTTAAAAAGTTGAATAATTTGAAAACTCAAATTTCAATATTATGGATAAAAACTAGTGAATTTTATATAGTATTTTTTCAAGATTTAGCATGAGCAAAATAAATTCACAGATTTGGGCAAAAAAGAAAAAAAAAAACTTTAAAATGACATCAAAATCCACAAAATTTTTTTATCCTTATCAGTCAGTTGTACTTAGTTTAACTTGTAACATATATAAATGTAGGTAGATAAAAGCAAATGTTGATAAAATAGCAACAGTCACAAAACACTTCCCAGGGCCCCCAATTAGACCTGTGCCTGACACCCCAATGGGGGTTTTGATGGTAGCAAATCCCAACCCTGTCTATGCATTTGCTTTTTTATTTTAATCTTAAAATTATCATCTTATTCTACATGAATATTACTTATTTATTAATTTTCGAGTAGGTAGTATTTTTTTCATCGTGTTGCTTTTTATTACCATTATTCTACAGCCATTACTAAAAAGTGCAAATTGAAGGCAACGAAGAAGCTTCGGGCATAATTCTTTATTTTCAATTCCAGTTGCTTGCTAATGATCGTAGAATGACAGTTTGTGAGTTGCAATAAAATACAACAGAGATAAGATAGTGGAAATACTAGTCAAAAATTAATAACAATGTCTCATCTAAGAAATATTATTTGTCATTCCCTGAAGATCAAACACATTACACCTGTGAAAGTAGCTCATTAACCATTACCCAATAGTGAGGTAAAGTCATTCAAAAAGCATAGTCTGGTTCAAGGTCACAAAATCAGGGCACCTCTAAGAATCCAATGGTAAATGAACTAGTCAAAGAGATGAGCATGTTAAGCATCATAAAAATTGTCTGTGCTCGTCACATATATAATAATTTCAGCAATTAATTTCGCATTTTATTCTTTTTGATGATTTCCGTTTTATCTTTACGTCAAAAAAATCTAGAATATTGGAGGGAATAAAAATTTTTTTCTTTTTTTTTTTTTTTTTTTTTTGATATGGCAGAATTTAAACGCAGACTATATTTTTTCTTCACAACTATTTGCAGAAGAGAATGAAACAAAAAAAAAACACTTACAGCAAAACATGGTGTCTCTCCTGGTTTAATGACCTGAATATGACCTGAAACTGCATTTTCACTGACTCCAGACTCCATCCACACCTGGCCAATTTCATTACAGGCCTGAAAATAATTATGAATAGACAATAAATAAACCTGGTCCCCTTTCATGGAGATAACTCTGTGGGTCATGTGGCAACTGGTTAATGACATCATGCTATACAGCAACAAAAGCAGGATTCAATTTCAGTCGGTTTACAGGAGCCAAACCTAAAGGTTGTTTTCTTTATCCTGGGCAGAGGCTAAATCTGCCTCTCCAGCAGCTTACAAGTCCATGGTGCTGTTCCCCTTTGAAAATATATCTTACCCAGATATAAAGAAACTCCAGCTCGTAGTCCTCAATTTGGGAAAATCCAAGACACGCTGTTTCCCATTCATGGAATATGTACTCAACCGGGACTTAGTAGATGAATCCAGCCCATTTGAATCTGGAGTCCTAAATATGGCTTCTCTATACACAGAAGTATCTCCATATTACATGTAAGACCTTTCCCTTTTGTTTCTCTTAACACTCTGCTGTGTGTGTATATATATATATATATATATATATATATATGATATTGTTTTCTACATGGGACACATGTATATATGTATATATATCTTAGTGGTATAAAAGTCTCTCTAAAAACAAAGCATGTTTGTCATTCCTTTTCCTTTCAGCTATTCCATTATGTTCATGAAATACGGTGTTATTATATCATGGATATGATAATTCCCATAATGGGGGAAATTAAATGGGAGAATAAACATTTCTTCCATATAGCTGACATCCATGACAATCCGATGAAAAATTTAATTGTAATTTTACTTTCATGTTTTTCTTTCTTTCTATAAAAGAGTTTATTCTTTTTGAAAGGCAAAAAAAAAAAAAGAAGAGATTTATTCCAGAGTCAAACATTAACTTCTAAACCCCACTGACATCAAAAAAATGGTCTGTTGGTACAAGCTGTGTGCAAGAGGAAGGTAAGACCAGTCAGTAAAAGTTGTGCTGAGATAACCCCAAAGACTAAAGTTGAATAAGCAGCCTGTTCTAAGAATAGATCCACATGGCAACAAAGGAAGTGGAATTGATATGAAACAACTAAATTGAATGCAGACCGATAGCGATATCATTTCTCCCCAAATGATTTATCTTGGTTATGTATGTATCACATTAAAAGGAGAAGGTCTCTGCTGCTTTTGTATTTACTTTTGTATGCATCTCAGTCGCATAAGTTTCTACTGTTTTTTTTTCACCTTCACTTACATTGCAAAAATCATGAGCCATTGTTCTTCATTAGATTGATTTATTTGTTTTCTACGGTTTATCAACCCTTTGCAGGTTATTTAAAGCCAGGACTTATTTTTAGATTGTAACAATTTTGTTTTTTGGAGATAAGAATTTACTGATGCAAGTACTTCTAATTAACCCATAGCAGAGAGAGAAGAGGTGGATTCATACCGAATCAGAATTTGATAAACAAACCAGAAATCATAATGTGGATATAAAGTGGGGGTCAATTCTATATTGCATCAATATATAAACTGATCCCTCACTCCGTGGTCACATAGTTTCTATACAATGTACATAAATTTAAAAGACATGCCTTTGTAGCTAATTAGTATTTGATTGATTGATTTATTATCAACCCTTAGGTTATTTAAAGCCAGGACATATTTTTAGATTGTAAGATTTTTTTTTGTTTTTGGGAGTTAATAACGATTCAGAGATACAAGTCTTACTAGCTAGCCCATAGCTGAGGGGAAAAGAGGTAGATTCATACCTTTCACTAGGCTATTTGCTTGTAAGCGAATATAATGAATCCAACTGGAATTGAAACTCAGCTCTTTGATTAACAATTCTGAGTTATTATGTATTACACCACCCACATATCCAAGCTTACAGCACCCGGTATCCCCAAGTAGTCACCCATCTAGATACTGATCAGGCTCGATGTTGCTTAACCAGTGATCATACGGGAACCGGTATTTCAACGTGATGTGGCCTTGTTCTTCATTCGGTAGAAATAAGAGTGTAAACACAGCAGTATGAAGAGAAAAGAATTTTCTACTTCATAACATAGTCTAAGATAATAGACTATGAATAATTAACTATGAAGTTGCTTAACTTGTGGGATTTTATGATGCTCAGGTAAAAACAAGTAAAACAAACCACAATCCATGTTATTAACGACAGAAATTACATGTGTATACAATTGAACTCAAAGGAAAAAGACATTAAAACTATTTATAAGAGTGTGCTTGTTTGTGTGCGATACATATGCATATGTGTGTACATGAGTTCAGTCGACAGAGGACCAAGGAAGCAAATGTGCCCCGTCGGCATCGTTCTTTATCTACATTCAACTACATCTGAAAGCAAGAGGAAAAAGAAGAGAAAGAATATCTTTGCCTTTTTATAGACTTAAATAGCACAACCTAATGGATACTTTCAGCAAAGCCAAGTGGGGAAACCCACAAACTATTTCATTGTTAAATATCAATAAACCGTTACATCATAAGAACAGGGAAAATAGTGATAATTAATAACAAGGGCTTGTCAATTATAATATTTGTTTTCACAAACTTTTAAGTTCAAATCTCATGCTAAAAATAATTATTCTAAAATTCCAGCTGAGGTTTCTTGTGTTCACTTTGAAATAATGCCTTTAAGAAAGTCATAAATTTACACTGTGCTCTGTAGCAAAGTAAACACAGTTTCAAATTTGATATTTTTGTGATGTCAACAAATGCTCATTGCCATTTTTGTAATGTCAATGAATATATGTTGTCACTTTCGTAATGCTCGTTGTAGTAGAGACTTTGTAATTGCAGATACAACTATAGTAATGCCGTTGAACAATACCAGTGTTAGACACCTTTGACTAACACTCGCACTAATAATACTTACTCAATAATACTCGCTCGCAAAGTAACCACCAAATAGTGATCTGAATAGTGATCAGTATAGAGGAATAGTATAGAGAATAGCTAACCATATAGTAATAGGGAATAGAGTAGAAATGGTGATCACTTAGACACCACACTAATTCCCAAATATATATTTCCTTTACCATCATGTGATCTAATTATTCAAAATGGGATCGCCTGTGTTTGCTCTCTGGTGATCTGTGTTCAAACTCCAGTGTCAGTAGCAACACATTATTCCTATATAACAACATTTGTAAATAAAAACAAAGTACTGATAAATCTTTAAAAAAGTCAGGGATCGATTTGACACTGAATTTATATTAGGAACAGGACCCCCACTTCTAAAATGATTAAAAAATTTTCTTTTTTAAAGTTGGGTTCCTTTTGACACTTAATTTATATAATGAACATAACTCCCACTTCTAAAATGATTAAAAAAACAAACATTTTTTGATTCTGACAAATGTGGTGATATGTCTCGAAAAGGGATATATTTGTTCAAAGTAGCAAAGTGGTTGTTGACTACTGTAGCTGAGTAGGACAATCTAGCAGGTAACCGTAATGGACTAGTCCTTGTTGTAGTGGTAGGCAATAGGCGTAGGGAATAGGCCTAGGCAATAGGCGAAGACTATAGGCGTAGTCCATGTACCTCCACATCAGTCTGTATTTATGGCTGACACCAGCCAATCATATTACTGTGAGGGGGAACCCAGGTGTATGCATATTCATTACATCATGTGGTTAGAAAGTCTAAAATACCAACCTACAAAAATTGTCCTCCTTCCAATTTATTCCCTGTTTTTATACAAGACCAGTTAATTTAAGTACCGCCCATATTCAGATATTTTTTAGAAGTTTACTTACAGTGTTGATAGCCATTCGGGCTTCAAAATTGTCCACACAACTCAGTACAAGGTCAACAGGAGTGCCTGCCTCTCGGCCACCTGTCCTGAAGAAAGAATAAACTGTCGTCATTAAATATTCACATTAGAAGTAGAATTTTCTTCTTCTGCATTAAAGAATGTTTCAGATTTGAAAATCTATAATTAACAGTTTTGAAATATGGTCCCTATTTTAGAAGCTTTTTTTTTGATGCAAACAAAAATGTTTTTTTTTTTCACTGATGTACTTCTATAAATGCTGCAATCACAGAATTGTGTTTCCTGTCAATTCAAAAGCAAATACTTGAACAAGCAATGTTATTCTTGTATTATTCTAATAATTAGATATTTTATACTTTGTCCTGTAATAATTAGATATTTTATACTATCTTTTTGCTCTAATAATGGTTACACTTAATGTATAAAAATTGTATGCAAATATAACAACTTTTCTGGAACAGAGGTAAGATTAAATAAACAATAACTGTGTCCTATAATAAATGTGACATTTTATGTATGAAATGATGCAAAACAACGTAACAACTTTTCTGGGACAGAGGTAGGATTAAATAAATAATATCTCTGTCCCATAATAAATGTGACACTTAATATATACAATGTGCATGTAAATGTGACAACTTTTCTGGGACAGAGGTGGTATAATAATATAATGCAGTACCTCTGTAAATCTAACAACTATTATGGGACAGAGGTACTAATATATACTAAATCAGTTTCATATTTATAGTAAGAGAATTTTCACTTGCTCAAATCAATCATCTGCGAAGTCAATACAAGACTCAAAAGCCACTCAAGGTAGAGGATTACTGAATTAGGCATGTGATATGACTGTGTAAGTAAGGAGAGAAGATTATAAAGATATAGAGGAAAGGTAATAGTTGACCCTTGACATAAAGAAGTTAATTTTGTGGCATTTGGGAAAGTATCCATGCAAGATCCTGTTCCTCAAATTAATAGTTCTTGGGAAAAAAAATATCTGAAAGGAACTCTGCACAGTAGAAAATATGTGATCCCCAATGAGGCTGTGTAAAGAACTGAACTCTATCAAGACAGACTCTTTTTTGGAATTCGTTGACAATCTCGAGATATATAGCAAGAGCTCCAGAAAAATATATTTCAAATTTTCCTCTCATCAGTTGGTTAATACCAATCTTATTGGAGAAACTCTGACTTGCATAATAAAGTTTGACATAGTATAGTAATTCTAGGGGGGGGGGGTCAATTTATTACTTAATAACAGTAGAAAACCGATCCCTCACTTTACGTTCTATAGAAATATTAATATTTAACAAATACATCTTGAAAATTTTCCTCTCATTGGTTGGTTAATATCAATTTTATTGGGAAAACATTGACTTGCTTAATAAAATCTGATTGGGGAAGTAAAATGATTTTGATTAAAAATCTATTAGGTTTAAAATATAATTTTCTTATTTACGATCAGCCATGTTCATCTTCAAAATATATTCTCTTCAATTTGCTACAGATTTGAAAAGAAACTCATTCTAGAATGAAATGAAAGGATTTACTTTATTTTATCAATAAAATGCTGGAAGTTGTCCATGGTGGTGATGTTGTAGTTAAATACTTCAAACTCTACATCAGGGTTGATTTCTCTACAAAGAAAAAAAAAAGAATATTGATTTATGGCACATCAATTAATATATAATGACCAAGCAATGAAAAACAACTTTACCCACCAACCCAACAATTTTTTTTTTTTAGGCAAGGATTTGTAGCAATTGTATTTTGTTTCATTTGGACCAATATCCTAGTTTTTGTTGAGTTTTTTTATCTAAGCCTTGTCATTGGTGGTACGAGCATGGTGTCACAAATCATCGTGACTGAAGGTTTGAGTGTACCGGCCTTATTCAATTACTGATCACACTAGATTGTGTGCTCTCTCCCAGAAACAAAGATCGGCTCTGCATTGTAGCATTATAAATAACATGGTGGCCCTGAGAGTGTTGAAGAAACACATATGCACCTGAACAGATATCTGCAACAGGAAGTAGCTATATAGCTACCCAATCAGGATACAAAAAAAGTTAGCTGATGTGAACTTTGAAAGGTCCCAACAAAAGATGTGCATTTCTTGGGTAGGATAGTTGAGCCTTGCTTTACTGTGGTGGCTTCCTGTGGTTTGGACATAAGATGCACTTGGATGGTTTACCCAATTGAGTGGAGAATACAGGTTTGTTTCCTGTTGAGAGGCACTGTTTCTTTAAGACTTTTCATCTCAAAGCTGGTAGAAATATAGATATATATCTATATCTATATATATATATATAGATACATACATATATATATATATAGATACATACATACATATATATATATATATATATATATATATATACACACACACACATATATATGTATGCGTGCATGTAGTGATTCTGTTTTCAATGTTCCTTTCATTAAGAACATCATCAGTACAATTGAAAAATTAAAACCTAGTGAACCAGAACCGACCTACCATGGTTTCACCTAACAGATCTTCAGGGTACTACTGGCTGAGAAGTATAAATGTACTGTTTAATAAATAAATAAAAAAACAGAGCATCTACCCAAATATGAGTATCCAGTTAAAAAATAAGCAGGTAGTACCCTGAAGATCCATTAGGTGAAACCATGGTAGGTAGGTTCTGGCTCACTAGGTTTCTAGATTTGCTCTACTTAGTGTATTGAGCAATTTTACATTTTTACTTAATTTACTCTGTCGGTATTTTTTCTTTTGACTAGACATTGGGGTGCTGATTTATTATTTTCAACCAACGTTAATGTCTTTAGTCTTTTCTTTTTTTACTGAATTTTCCCCTGATATTGGTTTGTTCAATTACATTTTTATTTACAAATTGTTTTTTTTCACATTGCATGAGTATAGGTATTAAAATAATAAATAATAATAATATATGAAAATTTCTCTGATTTAATCGGTAGAGAAGACAATATTTATGAATAAAAATGACAATAGGAAAACTGGTAATTACTGACGCATTTCGTCCAATGTGGACTTTATCAAAATATTTTTCGTATTTTGCTTTGATAAAGTCCACATTGGCCAAAACGCGTCAGCAATTGCCAGTTTTCCTATTGTCATTTTTATTCATAAAAATAATATATATATATATATATATATATTTATTAGGAAATGGATTGGATTTGACAGAATTTTTAATTTATTTGCTTAAATGTTGTTTTAACTGGATATTCATATTTGGGTAGATGATCTGTTTTTTTGTATTTATTTATTAAACAGTACATTTATTTATTTACATCTACTGGCCTGAATATTTCAGAAATCTGTATTAATATGTTTGCACACACACACACACACATATATATATACATACATACATGCATGTACTTATGTAGATATACACATGTGCACACATATATACACATACAAACGCGCATACACAAGCATATATATATATATACTTATGTCTGTACATTGTTTTTAATAAACTCGTACTTAAATCATAAAGTTATTTTTTTTCTATTTCTAGGGTATTAATTATGGTTGGTTTAGTTTATAAAATAAAATAATAACTTGAGAAACATTCCAGTTTAACTGTACATATAGTGTTCTTGCTAATTTTGCAGACCATTACGGTCAAAGCGAGTTCAATTTCTATTGGGTGCACTACTATCATTTTCCTTGTCTCTGAACAAGTTAAGCTCAGTAAAAATTTAATTGCTTCAGTTATCTCCCTTGACGTGAAAAGTATTTATCCAAAAATGAAAAAAACCAACATCAGAGAGAAAGAAAAAAAACTAAATGTTACTTACTTTAAGGTCCATTCAGCAGCCTCGACTTTGCTCATGCCTGCTTGGTGAGGTTGGTAAAACAAACGATTCATATTGGCAAGTTCCACTTTGTCATAATCAAACAGCAACAACTGTTATGAACCAAAAGTGAAAACATGTTTGAGATATTATTAATCATTTCACCTCAAGAAAGGCAATAAAGCCACTAACATACTGAGTATAAAAGAATAAGAAAAAGAAAAAACCTTATTAAGGAGTGAGAACAATAAAAGAAGAGGAATTAAGAAGACAGTAAATAATAACTGACATTGCATTTAAATTTTTGAAGATAAAAGTTGGCTGGAAAGCAAGAAGCTGGAATATAATTCCACAAACGAGAAGTGTGAGAAAAACAGTTTGCAAAAAAAATTACGGGTTACATTTAGCCAATTCAACTATAAAATGATGAGACTTTACCACAAATCTAGTACTGTGCTTAAATTCCAAAAGAGGAAAGCTCATCAGAACAATTACCATGAAAGTGTTTATAGAAAAGGCACAGGGAAGCTATGTTATGGTGGTAGTGGGGAAGTGACTGAAGCTGGGATGCCAGGTCATAACCAATAACATGACAGATACTTCTTTGGGTTTTATCAAGAATTTCTAAATATATATCAGGAGCACCAGACCATATGTGGCAGTGCATCAATATTTGAAGCATGGACAAATGATAGACTTATAAACATATAAGATTGTCTAGCACAACACAGTGAACCAAATTTCCTAGCACTAGACTGAGCAATTGATTCAATATAATCTTTCCACTTCATGTCAGGTATGGTAGAGTAATGTATTGCAGCTTGGAATGAGTTTGATTTCCAGTTGAGTTCATTGCATTCAATTACATGCTAATACTCTTGAGAAAGGTATGAATCCAACTATTCTCTCCCCTGCTATGGATAAATAGTAGGAAAGACTGGATTCTATAGCCTTGGGTGGCAACCAGTCCAGAAGAAAAACTCTGAATTCAAAACTGTATGTAGACCTGATAAAGCATATTCTATGCACTTGTTCACATTGACTTGATGTTCCTGGCTACAGTCAACTTTATTTTGGTTGAATTATGTTTACTAGCAATACCTGTAAAAATTTCATGGTTTTCCTCTCTGAATTTTACTGATGTATCTTAATTTAATGATTGAATAAGATTCCTTGTAAATTCCATAACTATGAAAATGCCTATAAAAGTTCACCTATTACGTCATTAAATATTTGAGCTTAACAACTTTAACAAAACATTACAATAACAATCATAAATATGAATGAAGATCATTATTTGCAATAGGGTAAAAATAAAAAGATTCAAGATTTTCTATTTTACTGAAGCAGACATGAGAGTGTCATTCATTCATTCATTCCTCCTGCCCTCTCTCTTTCTTTCTTTCCATAAAATGAAATAGTGCTTTTAATATGTCATTTCTTGTGTCTATTCTTGTAATCAAGTAAAAATGGCCCATTGTTTATCTGACATAATAGGATATCAAAATTTACAGGCTAAGGAACAAATGGAATTATATGATGCTGATGTAATAAAATATCTTTTTAGTTGGAAATCTTTATCTACATTACTGAGATGAGGTAATATAATTATTTACACTATTTACATTGTTTGGACTGTTGTCATCATCTTTGTTGCCATATTCATGATGTTTCAGACATTGTGCACACATGAAAAAGGCCAAAGTATACAATGGCCAAAACATTGTGAATATGACAACAAAGATGAGGACAACAGTCTGAACAATGTAAATAGTGTAAATAGTTACAATATCTCATCTCAGAAATATAGACAGATCCTGAAGAAGGTCGGAACATACAATGATCAAAACAGTGTGAATATGACAACAAAGACGAGGACAACAGTCTGAACAATGAAGTTAATGCAAATAGTTACAATACCTCATTTCAGAAATAAAGACAGATCCTGAAGAATGCCAGAGTGTACAATGGCCGAAACATTGTGAATATAACAAAGATGAGGACAACAGTCCAAATAATGTAAATAGTGTAAATAATTGAAAATCTTTTTTGATTAATTTATATTTTTATCAACAGGGAAACCAAAAAAGAAAAACTGGTTACTCATTTTCATATGGGGGGGTGGTATTGAGGAAAGGATAAAAAGAAAAATGGAGGAGGATAAAATGAAAAATGGGGATCAACACATCAGATGTCAATTGACATTACATTTAAATTTTTGAAGATTATAGTTATCAGGGAAGCAAGTAAGAGGAAAGCAGTTACATCTGTTTCGACAGTAAAAATGTGGGACTGAGATGCCAACCTAGTAGCACACTTAAATTCACACAGGACACCAGTGAAAATAGCTCATCAGAGCAGTTGCCATGAAAATATTTATAGAAAAGACAGAGGGAAGCTACATTATGTTGGTGAGAAAGTGACTGGAGTCAAGCCCCCAAATCAGGACTGATCACATTGCATATCTGTCTTTGGGTTTTGTCGAGAACTTAGAGATGAACAGTGGGGGCATCAGACCATATATGGCAACAGTATTCTATGTATGGATGGGAGAGGAAAAGCTGAACATTGAACCAATATCCTGAGAAAAGTCAGTTTCTTTCACCATCTTGATCAGTTCCATGAGTAAATATGGTCATAAGGTCATTATGAAGCTGAACACTTGACCAGCTCCTTTCATATGGCTCAGGTGTGAGCTAATACCTGAGTCTCTATGAATGATTTTCCATTCCTGTCAGTGACAGTTCATTTTTTCCTTTTTATGTGTCTTCTTTTGCCAAAGGTAGTACATTGTAGGATGGTAGTGACTGATTTGTTTTTTTACAGCTTATCAACATTTTAAGGTTATTTAAAGCCAAAACATATTTGGATTCTAAGAATATTTTTGGAGATAACCATGATTTTTGATACAAGTCTTACTACTTAACCCATAGCTGGGAGGAAAAGAGGTCGATTCATAACTTTTCCAAGGGTATTTGCACATAAGTGAATCTAATGAACCTGACTGGAATTCAAACTCGGCTCTCTGATTTCCAATTCCAAGCCTTTATCTATTACACCATCT